>JABUQX010119141.1:37500-56159 GCA_015478945.1 Trachelipus rathkii | reverse complement strand
GACTTAAACCATTTATCTAATATCGATTTGTTATTATTTATCAATATTTAATTTTGTGGTTTTTTTACTTAGTGATGCAATGGTGTGATTTTGCGTTAGCCCGGTATAAGAGTTCGCAAAAACGCGTCTTAATTTATACAATATGGCCACTTCTATAATTTTTTGTTTGTTGGCTCGTCTGTTCTCTATTTCACACTAGTTGGTTACGTAGAGAAGACTATATTTATCATATACGAGTACATTTGAATCACCGTATCTCGTAAATTGTCTGGAATAGAGCATTTAATTATATAATCGGGATGACGAATTTATTAAATGAATATATGTAAAATTCCATTGAATATATAAATTTAATATTAATGATACAAGCATTAAAATTGTTACTGAAACCGCCAGTTTAAATTCATGCGATGCGATACTTCCAGCAACTTCTTCTTTCTTGCGTTTCCTGTCTTATCCTGTCTCTCTTGCTGCTTCCTCTCTCTTATTTCTATTTTCGTTAATGTCTCTTACTGAGGAAGGAATCTAATTTCTCTTACTCTTTTTACTCTTTCTACTCTTTTTACGTATTCTTCTTCTCTCTCTCAATTTCTTCTTCTCCTCTCCTCTCATCTCTCATCTTCATCTCTCTCTCTCTCTGCTCTTCTCTCTCTCTATACCATATCTATTACTATTCTTTTTTTATTATATAATTTATATTACTTATAAAATTATTAATTTATAGTATACACTTCATATGTTATTTGTATGATAAATATATATATAAAATATATCCTATATATATATTCTCATGATATTAATAACGGATATATAATATATATATATATATTATCTTATATAATAATATGTTAAAGATATATATTTATTAAATATATTTAATTTATATATATATATTAATTTTAATAGAATATACTATTTATTTTATATAATAACGCATTAAATATATATATATATAATATTTCAACATATATATATATATATATATAATATATATATATATAATTATATATTATATAACTTTAAAAAATTTGATTTTCTCCATAAATCTATTTTTTTTTATTTAAACCGTATTTTTCTCAATATGTCTAATACTACTGTGTTTTAACTCTTTAATTTTAATAATATTTCCAAAAAGTTAACTTTTTTATTTTTTTTCTTTTATATTTCTAAATATTATAAGTTAATTTTTTATTTTAATTTCTTTTATTTCATAATTTTTTAGTTAAAACATTTTATTTATTTTTGAAAATTTATAAAGTATTTTAACTGGCTTTATTTATAAAACATTTTTTTGATTAGTATTTATGAGAATCTAAATTTCTTCTCTTACTCTCTATTATCTAATCTTCAAACAAAGGTTGGGAAGGTTCATGGCGTTTTGTGTTGTGGAGTTAAAAGCGTATTTAAACTAGCCCCTTCTATCTTCTCCTTTCTTCGTTCTTCAATTGCATAATCTTACCGTATATTCGATTATCTGTAATAATTGCATATTATTTGGACCAACTGTTTCTCTGCAAAATCCCACATAACACGAACTCTTAATTACTCGTTTAATTCCTTTATATGAAATTTGCAACAAAAATTAATACGATAGTTTTCAAAAATGTCAACTCCGTGACCTGAAGCATGAAGCTAGCACGCAGTGATGACAGGATTCGCCTTTACTAGATTAATATTAAATATATATATATAATCATATAAATAATAAGAAATATTATATATAATAGTTATATAATAACTATTTATAGATAGTATATATATATCTAATTACATAATAAATTAAAAACTTAATATATAAATATATATAGTTATACCAAGTAAGTATATATATAATATATTATAAGTTATATGATACCCTAATTCATTATATACTATCTATATATTATATTTATATCTCCTACCCTCAATATTAACAAGGATTGGAATGTTTAACTTATCAGGGTTATGGAGGGTCATGAGTGGGACTTTAAAGAGAGAGACCGGAGAATGATTAATACACGCAGAGAAACGATAATGAAAAAAAAAATCTTCCGAACATCGACCAGAGAAATGAACCTGCAATAGACTAGGTAGGAACCACTCACCAAACAACTATCTAGAACGAACAAGGTATTGATAGAAAACGTACTAATATCTCACAATAAAAATTCCTGCTCACGAATGCAATTGCACCCCGGTTTGTTGTGCTACCCAAAGGAGACACGAAATGAAGAAAATCGTGAAGAACTCAACAACTCGGAATCAACTTATGCTCAAGAGGCACCTTCCGTCACGATGTACATATAAGTACTAATAGAAGGAGTATATCTGCCAATGTTTACGTCGACAGGAGAAACAGATTTCAGGAAGAGAGTTTGGAGAGTTGATAAGCTAAATGGGGGGCAATCAGTTTATTAGTCTTGTATGAGATGTAGTTTTCAACCCTATCTAAAAAGAAGAGATTTTCATTGAACCGTTGATGGAATCTCCATAATTTAAGAAGGAATATTACTTCTATTACAAATGGCGAATAATAAGAACCATATAAGCGTGTTATATACCATTATCTAAAGATTATTTATAAGATGTAAATACTGACAGAGGAAGAAAAAAAAAATTTCCAGCGATATTTTAACAGAGAACTCCAAGGTTTTTTGGACCACCTTAGCAAATAACCGTTACATTATAAATTATGTCTGATATTTGAGGTTTCCCAAGACCCAATTTGTTCTTCTTTATGATTTAGTCTAGATTATTATGGTGTTCATATTGTGAGAGGACCGCTTGATGGATACCGTAATTCGACATCAGATGTAGGAAAGTCGGCGCCACAAAAGATAATATCGACAAGGGAGGAATCGTAGAAAAAAGGTGTGGAGTTTTTAGAAATTATTTCACAGAGATTGTAAATTTTAACCTCAAGCCAAGGAAAGTTCCATCCAGGTTTGAGGCAAAGTTGAAGATCGGAATGAGGCTGAATCGAGCAAGAAACTTTCTAGGAATGTATAAGCAGAGGGGAGACGGGATTATAAACATAAAGAAGGAAGAAAAGTGGAAAACTGAATACATCACGGGCGTGAGAGAAGTGAATATTTAGAAAATTTAGACATGTACCGACATAGTAGTCATATAAAAATAGGATCCTTTGATGAACAAAGTGAGAATAAGTAATGAGAGAATATAAATCCTATATACCTTGTTATTATGACTAACAACACAATTAGCCGGAAGATAAGGTGAGTTTGTAAGTGTTATGTCAGAGTCCTACATGGACGTATATTTCTTTAGAAAGGTCGGAGGCCGCGGCTAACCTTTTTTCGGAAGAAATCCGACTGAAAGTATGCGCGGCTTTCAGCTTCCGCTGATGAAAGTCACTTATTAAACAGTAGATAAAATGATAGGTAGCCTAGGCTGTCGTGCTTACCAGTTATGAACAAATGGACAAGCCACAGGCGCAACCGCCGAAGATACACCCCATCGTTGCCTCGCTCGATAACTACGGAGTATAAGGTGATATAGCGCATCTCCCGGTCATTATCCTTCCTGATGTTCATATTCCTCGAGATCTTAATATGGACCTATATGACTACTGACAAAAGTAACCAGAACTTAGGGACAACACTGGTAGAGAATTCAATATATAGGATTTACGATTGCTGGAAATCATCTCCAATATGCAGGAAATTATGAAATTAAAAAAGACGTATACTGAATTATAAAGAGATTTAGCAGTTCAGAAGGAATGTCTAAATCACTAGATATGTGTTGCAATGTAGAATATAACAATAAGTGAGAAGGATAATAGAGGCTGATCTAACAGAAAGTATTGAGAATATTCTGTGAGCAAGAGGCCATGAAAGTTAATTTTCAGTTGGAGAAACCAAGGAAGGTTCCGCGCTGCTTTCCCTTTATAGTGATAAGCATTATATTCTGTGGAATAGTATCTTTACAACGATTCTAAAAGCAGGAATGAAAATTTAGTTTTTTACTATTCGCTTATAAGTATTGTCTAGCTCCTGAATGACACGAGAACAAGGCACCATCGACCCATGGATTTTGGGTAGAAATGATTAGTGAAAGTTTGATATGGAATAAGAAGAACCCATCCCTTTGTATGATTCCCATGGAGCCTCAACCTTTTTCCACCAAACCCAAGGACGTCCTCTTCTAGAGATGCTCAAAAGCATATGGATCATATTCCAAATCATTAGTTGAAAAGAAATGCGTGGGGAATACTTCTAATGCTTCCGAGTTTTATTTCCGAATTAATATGTAAACGGTGAAAAAAAAATTTATCGAGAATTTTTATACTCCAAGCAAATAAACTTATGTATTATTATATGGCTGTAAATAGACAATAACGGTTTCTCAACATTGGTGTCCTCATAATCCCTTCGGAGGTAGGAAGAAAATGCTTAAGAATATGTTTAATCTAAAAATTTTTTTGCTCATTAAATATAGCTCAAAAACTAAAATAATGCACAAATGAATGTAAATAAAATCATAAACAACCAAAAGGCTGGAAAAATGTTGAATCAAATTTAGTATTATTTAACTATATTGCTTTGAACAATATATATCTGGAGAGAGACTATAATAATAATTATTATATATCTAATTTTCCATTATCACCTTTACACTCCATCGAGATTTTTTCCAGGCCTGCTTTGAATTTCTAGTTTTCAACATGTATTGTATCACCACATCCGATTCATACTAAATGTCTGAAATGTAAAATAAATACTGCTTTCACATGAGTTGATTTTAGCCGAAGATCAACTTTGATTCTATAAATCTTTCTTAAAAAATTCGGTTATATCTCACATAAAGTGGCTCGAAAATATAATCAACCAAAATTATTTCAAAAAGCAACTCTCCTTATAAGTTCAGTAAGGGGTCCCCTCACAATATTTCCGAACTTGGTAACCTGGTCAATAGATTTAACGTACACCCTTTGAGAAAGTTCCTCTTCCCTAACCACAATCACAAAATCCACCCTATGGTGATGTACAACATCGTTACGAGCTGATATCCCCACTCTATGCCCCCCACGTAGAGGGGTGCTGGACCCCTAAAACGTATGTGTGTGTTGTCGGCCCTTATAGACAGTCTTTAAAAATCAATAACTTAGATAATAAATTATTCTAATTCTATACAATAACATGCATAAGTAACATATACACTTAATACCCCCCGTAGGGTAGTTGAGTGTACTTCCAAGATGACAACTTTCTAGAATATGTGCCCATAACACACAAAATGAATTATTGACCCAAATATAATAATAATATTAAATAATAATAATAAAATAATTAAATAATATATAATAATAATAATAAAAAATAATTAATAATATATAATAATAATATAAAATTTATTTAATAATATAAATAATAATAATAATTATCATATAAATATATCAATATAATATACATAATAATAACATTAACATTTAAATATGAATTAATATAATATATAAATATTGATAAGTATAAGATTCAATTAAATAAAAATAATAATAATTAAATAATATAATAAATAATAATGAAATTAAAGATATATTAGTCTACCAAGGCTCTATGTTCACTACAAAGCTCTCCTATAAACTACGAGGCAGTGTTATCAAAGAGCAACCACGCTTCATTGTAATTGATTTATTAAGACCTAATTCTAGATAAAAAAGAACAACCCGCGTTTCTTTGAACTTTTATAACTAAAGTCAAATTCATATCACACGCCATTCGTGACTCACTCATGAAGCCAGTCATCGTAGATAGAGTCAGAGACTTAATTTTTCACAATGTTTAAGAGGAAACAAAGAAATATTATTTAAATACTAAAATGTCAGAAGTTAACAAATAAATTAAACTATTTATATAATACAAAAGTTAAATCTTAAATCCTAAATTAATTAATTATCATATGAAGAGACATGTTCGCAACGGAAATTTTCTGAAATGTTTCAAAAAATTCTCAATTTAAAGATTTTACCTTCATATTTATTGAGATGAACCGGCTTTGTGATGCCTCTTCTATACAGCAGGGAACTGCTAGCCTCAGCTCTCTATATTCAAAGGAAATTTCTTTTACTGCATCTTGCGAGTTTTTCCTAGTTCTCAATCGCAGAGTAATGTCTAATATTATAATATCGTTAGAATCTTGTAGGTCTCTTGGGTGGTTCCCGTGATCGATTTTTAAGTTGCCTTTCCATATAGATTCCTTTTGATTCTGGGCCTGTATCGTATGTTTGCATGAAGATCTCACCGAGAGTTTGAGAAGAAATGTGGTATACCACTCCATGTCAATGAACTCCGGCAAATTAACACCACTATCTGAGTTTTTATTCCTACCCAATAAATTTGTATAGGTAATCACATTAATAAGCACTCAGTGCCACTATTCTTATGATTCACCTAATTTATGTCTATAATAGTTCACCTAAATCCTACGACTCTTATACCTCAAGATAACCATAGTATAAGATACAACTTCTTTTAACTGATGTGCTTTTTTTTAGTATAGAATCTTTTATAAGTATTAAAATTACTTATAAGTGCTTAGAGTTTGGACTGACGCATTGGAAGCTATTAATTAAAGTTAAAAAATATTTATGAGAAAAATAAACAATTATTGGAAAGTTAATGTTAAAATAACAATAATTAAAAAGACTACATATAAATTGGAAAGAGTTCTAGAAAACTGCAGTAGGGCAATTGTCTAGATCTCTAAATACACCTAATATATATCTATCTAGCTTAATATTTTAATCAGACCCAAAAATTTTTACTCAACCCATATATTTTAACCTAAAGGTTTTCGAGATGATTTTAATCTAGTAGATATAGGGAGAAAGTCTATTCGTTAATAACCAAATCTGTAGATTACGTGAGAGCTCCTGCGGATCAAAAGTTTTTCTCTCACGAGCAAATAATACGTAATGCTCTATGCTCAGTAAAGTTTTACATTAGCAGGCGGATTTTTGTAAGATCGGTAATAAACAATCGATAAAAAAAGAAATTGGAACAATAAGTCCTGAGCAGCACTACATCCTAAGTTTTTGTACGTATATTATCTGTCCGACCTCTGATAGTGTCATGACTGTCTCACTTGGAATTCAAGGAAATGTGCGTAACGATCTAAAAAAAAAAATGAGCTAGGATTTTATCAAGATTTTATACAATAAAATTTAGACAGCTTAAAATTTTGGAGTTCTTCAAAAAAAGTCTCTATAAATAGCTGATCTTACATATATACACAATAAAAGTTCGCGAGAATCCCCCCTAAGATTACCTATCATAACATTGCAGTCGGGAACGGCTTAAACTCACGACATTTGCACAATATGATTAACATGGACCATTATCCAGTCCGTAACTTGACTCAAGGAATATGGTTAAACTTTAGAAGGGATCTAACTTAAACTAAGCTTCTTTGAAAGTTGTAACGACGCAAATGACAAGATTTCATTTCCTTTAGATGTTGTGAAAAGCTTATTCAGCAAGTTACCGTGGAGAGATACAAATTGACGCACTAATACTGGACAAAGAAGCTTACCACCACCCGCATCCCATCATACATAATCCTTCCACCAATATTGTAAAGAAATTGTTATCTTTACATAAAATTCTTGTTACACCAAAAAGATTGTCATCCCTCTTACCAATCTTGATCTCTCCTTTTGAAATTCTCGATGAGAAAACACGACATATACAGGTAATTGGTTTCCCATGGAGAAATATCCCAACTTATGGTGGCGTACAACGGTCCGCTAACGTTCCTACAATCTGTCGAATTATCTAAAAATTATTATATTAAGCAAAAAATACTTGTTCTTTTCAATCCCAGACATTATATTAAACGATAAAATATAGTAGATGACACCTTTCGATTATAGTCATTCGACACTATTTATAATTCCTGTACAGCAATGAGAAATTATAGAAACTCCATAAATTTTATAAGTGTCCTAAGTATATATGAGTTTTATTATAATCTTAAACATTTTATTGAGAAGTATCTTGAAGATAGAAACAGTATACACTCTATCTCACTTATAAATTATGAAGTTAACAACTCCATTGACCAGTTGGACCATTCCCACCCAACTACTTAAAAAGTACTTCATCTCATCAAAAGTTAATTATCGTCAAATCCTACTGATACAATATCCCGGACCAACATATTAAACTTAATTTCAATTTCAACACTTATCCACCCTACTTTACAAAACGCTTACCCTTTACTTACAAAATTGCCCTAATTAAAAACTTTACTGCAATATAGAAGGCTTAACCGTATTTGCTCTTGACTGTGAAACTTTTATGACGCACGAGCTTCTTCAAGGATATTAACAGAAATACTCAGTTAATATACTCAGTTAATATTATCCATAAATATCTACTAAGATAAAATCATTAAAACCTTTAATAAATAAAGACACATCATGACTCTTAAGTTTGAAAAAGAGCAGAAGTTAATAGCTATTTTGACATTTCATTATTTTCCACATATGTTACAAACGATAGATAAGATTTAATTATGAAAATATTGCGTTCGAAGAAATCATTACATATATACCCACTATCAACGTTCAATATCTACTACACTAAAGATATAACAACTCTCACTACTAACAAGCCATTGAAACTTTCTTCTACGTGTTCCTACAGAATTTAGAAGCTAGATGTGACTAAGGAGCAATGTGAAGTATGTGGGTTAATCAGCATTTATAAATAATTTTAAAAAATGGCATTAGTAAATTGCCCTCTTTTAAATCATTAAAATTATTTATACCTACTAATAGTGGTTAGGTGTCGAGGTAGCTCATTTATTCCCAAAGACAGATGTAGCAGTATTATTTATTGAAGGCATTTAAAATATAAACTGAACAACGGAACCCTCACGAACTATACACCATACCCTCAATTATATCTCGTAAGAATATCTTCTAATTTTTGACATTCTACACCGTGCAGGAAATTCTATTGAATTGAGGCTGAGCTGTAAGTCCCTTCCTTAATAGCATAAAGTAATCACAAAGCGGTTAAATAAAATGTTATATTTAACTTGAAATGGAGAATTTTTTGAACATTTTATGGTTAGGTAATTTTAACAGTTTAAAGATAACGTTGACTGAATAAATTTATTCTCTTCACTGATGATACTTAACGTTGATTAAAAAAAGTCCGTGGTTACATTGTTGGACTTAGCGTTCACCAAAAGAAGTTTTTGGCTACACTGATGGATTTAACTAGTTGATTGAATCTCAGTTATCTCGAATGCCTGAAGTTGGCAGAGACGTTAAAAATTATATTATAAGATATATGGTAATATAAGATAGAACGGTTTTCTATTTTATTCAATGAGAATAGTCCTTAAGAAAATTCATATTCAATGTAAGCGGTTATGAATACCTTTAAGGAAGGTTTGGTAGGAAGCGTGCAAGAATTACCTCATTCAACCGATTTTGTAAAATTTCGTAAAAAATAGGTAGATTAATAATAATTTAAATATCAATTTTATAAATAAGTAACCTAATTACAATATTATTATGATATAAACTCGCATAGTACCTCAGATGAAAGGAGCTGGCCTAATAGCTGCGTGAAATGAGGAGCACAAATTGCTCCGTGAAAGCGTGGTGTCCACTTTATCAATACCCCATCACCCAAGAGTGGAGCCGAAGACCGAAGCCCGGAGCGTGACAAGCTCACGGAAGCCGGATAAGCTGGAGACTGAGATAGCGGCCAGGCACCTACAGGACAGACCAAGTATGAGTCACATGTCAGCATAGGTCAATGCTGTTATTTGACTTAGTAGAATATGATTTATAATCAAAATATCTGCAAAGTTAATTGACAGCTATAGTCCAAAATGTAATATACATGGTTATTTCCCCATCAATTGTCTACAGGGGAATTGCAAGCCCTTAAAAGGCCCCAAGCAAGACTTTCTTTGATTTTACACACTTTCCAACTCTAGATTTCTCTTACACCCTAAATCTCCTTCCTTGTTTATGTATACCTGTTCCATCTCTCAATTCTCAAAGCCATTAGAAGCTTAATTAGTGTGAATATATGTAGCGCGCTCCTTTTATCTCTTCTAGGGAAGAAGAGAACAGTACTTTGTTCTTTGGTGCTGTAATTCTCTCTGGCGTTACTGAACTTTCGTTTACAGCGCATACTTCAAAATGGTAGAGGTCTACCTCTATTATTTCTCAAGTTCTGGCATTTTGCAAACAAATTCCAACTCTACCTTTTTTTCTTCCTTTTTCCATCTCTCGTTCCTTCGAGAGGAACAGTTGCTGTTTTATCTTCTATTAAAAATAAACTCTTTACTCAAGCCTTTCCCTCCAATTGCACCCGACGAATCATGTTTACCTTTCCCTCCAATTCCACACCAGACGATTCTGGAACTTTTTCTTCCTTCTCCAGCTTCCTCCAACTCATTTATCCAAAACATAATTATTTCCTTCAAAGATGTTATTAATACTTTATCTGAGTTTAATTCTAAGAAAGAGTATATTCCAGGTGGTATCTCTCCTGTTGTTCTCAAAACTTAAGCCAAAGAACTTGCACCTTACCTTGTAAACTTTTTTTTTTTTTTGTCTTTTCCACTTGAAATCTTCCATCTTTCTACATGCGTGAGCACATTCAACTTGTGCCGGTAAAATGAAACTTCTTCAAAATTTCTAACTATCATTCTATCTCTTTAACTTTTATTTTATCTAAATATTATCATAAGAATTTTCTTAGCAAATTAATAGGATTTGATTTTGATTGACATTAACAAACAGCACAGTAATTGTAGTATATTTATTTCAATCGAGAAATACGTAGATTAGATATTTTTGAGTCTTCTATTAGTCGTTTCAATAAAATTAGCTTAGAACAAATCATGTAGAGAAAGAATAAATCTGGCCGAAACTAATAATTACTCCTATATCAGAAGGTTGATTGAAGATGAATTGTGCTGAGAAACGATTTGCTACCACTAAGTAAATTAAGTTCTAACTTGAAGGCAATAATGTTCATGTATCGAAGAGAACTGCAAGACGCAAGCTACATTGAATGAGCTCTGAATCCGAAATTAACCCTCATAAGCAAGCAAGACGTCTCGAATGGTTTAAGGATCACAGTTAGAGTACTTTGGATCTTTAAAATCGGTAAGCTAAAATTCAAACATCATCACTCACTGATAACATCATCTCATTTCTGCTTTTCATAGATATATTTCAGCCATACGAGCAGTACGCCATCTTACTACATCAGAGGCGGCTTCCCGGTGTCTAATTCAGCTCTCCTAAGTGGAGTCCCTAAGGACCTATTCGTTCTTATGGAGCTCTGCTCCTCTCCTTACTAAACTCCTCTCCCGTCTCCTCTCCCGTCTCCCTCTCCTCCTCCCTCTCCCCTCTCCCATCTCCCGACGCCATCCTCCGTTAACCTTTCTGCAAGTCAGATCACTCTGAGCCCGTATAAATGTCCTCATTCCGGACCCTTCCTTTCCTCGCAAAGTCCGCATGGCTCCTTGCAGTCTTCTTACTGCCACTCAGATCACCTCTCCCTCTTCCCTTTATTAGTCGAAACTTATTGCCACCACTCTCTCTTTTTCAACTAATATTACAACGATCACTGCCCTTCTGAACTCTTCAATCGCATACCTCCTCCATTGAGAAAGGGACCGTGACAGGCAAGCCTCCTACCACCATCATCATCGCTTACTCTATCCAAACTCTCTGACAACCCCAAGACTTAACAAGCTAAATGCTCAATCTTGCATGTGATCCACTTTTGGAAAGGTTGGAACCAAAAACTCTCTTCATTTTATCTTCCCTCTACCTTTTGAATCGGGCCCACACCCTTCCAAACGGGCCTTGGTAACCCGGACGACCTGTCAGCCCCCTCTTTAAATTGATCTGACTTGCAAATTTCCCCAAAACTCCACGTTACCATTTCGAAGGCCCTTTGTCTTTTGGGAAAGAGACCCCTATATATTATACTATATATATATATATATATATTATATATATATATATATATAATATCTATACTTATATATATATACTTACTAATAATATATATATAATGTACATACAGTATAATGACCGAAGAGGTACGGGTAATTTGGGAAATTTCCCCAAGTCAGATCCCAATTTTAAAGGCTGCACACTCTCTCCTCTAGTTTATACAAAAGGTTATAACGTATGAATAAGGTGGTGCCGATTCAAAAGGTAAAGAGTTGGGATATGAAATAAATGAAGAGAGTTTTTGTTCCAAACTTTTCCACGTTGGATTATCACATGCAATGAAATTGAGCATAGCTGTAAAAGTAAATCTGGGATTTGTCAGAGAGCTTGCGATAGAGCTAAGGTTAGCAGATTGTTGTAGATGAGTGAGCCTATGCCTGCCATACTTAAGGTCCCTTCCTCAATGGAGGAGTAATGCCGATTGAAATTACAGTAGATTCAGTAAGTATTGACGTAACTAAGTGGTGTTCGTTATTTATACCCTAGTCAAATAGTTGAAAATGATGATAGGAGTGGTGCAATAAAATTATCGATAACTACATATTAAGGGAAGCATAAGGGAGGAGGTTGAAGGATGAGTGAGGCGAGAGGTGAGAAGGTAAAAGAAGAGTATGCAGAACGGCGTAAAGAGGTAGGATGAGAAGCGTAATAGAGGGCGATAGTACTAATAGGGACATGCGGAGGAGAAGTTGAAATGGTTGCAGAGGTAGATTAGGATCTGCTGAGAGCAGTTTAGTTAATATGAGAAGATTAAGCTCTATAAGTATTACGAATAAAGCCCTAAGACTTATACCTACTTTAAGCGTAAGAGCCTTAATAACAAACCTAGAGAAAACCGCCTCTGCATGTGTATGAACTATACTTATCCACAACAGGATAGAGTTGACGAAAATTTATATTAAGTCAATCTTAGGTCAAATTAAGGAAGGCACTATGAGTGTTACTATAAAATAAGGATCTAGAATGTTTATAAATGAAAATTAATATATTAGGTTAAAGTTCCGTTAATATACACAACTCATACTCAACCTTTTAGAAACTACTGGCTAAGAAAGAAATAATGTGATAACCTTATAACCCAATATCTGCTACCCATTGCTGACTTTCAATCTATGTTCGTAAATTTCTATATTATTTAATAATTAAGGTCAAACTGCATGTATGACTAAATAAAATAAAATGGAAATAAGATGGAAATATTAAAGTCTTAGCATGAGAAGTTGTAAGTTGTAATGTGTTTTCGATTTGGCAGTACTGCGTATAAAGGAAATATACCTTATCTTATCAGGAAATATGTGTTATGTGTTTAATTACAAAATGTCAGTTTAGTATTCAAATAGTAAAATTTACAATAAATGTAAGTCATTTTGACAAAGAGGATTTCCACGCCATTCAAAAAATGTCTGAAACATTTTTATCTTTAAAAAAAAATACAAAACAGACCAATAGCGACTTACGATATAAAGAGTTAATGGAGAAAGTATTTATTGATGGAGATAAATCGGTAGATATACCTCTCTATTATACCTGTTGTCGAAAACGGTATCTAACTCAACACATGTTAACACACTCCAAAATTAGGTTATATAATTATCCGGAATGTGAATGTGGATGTAATCAAGAAAAAGATATTATCAATCATTTACTAAAACATATTTATGTTAAGTTGTTTAAATGTTTAAAGAGTTTTACCAGACATCCATGAATACATTAAAAAATCAAAGCCATTTAAATGTTTTAAGTCCCACTATGAATGTAATGAAAAGAAAGATAAGATACATTTATTAAATCATGCAAATATCAAGCTGTTTAAGCGTACCGAATGTGATTATGCTACTAATAGGAAACTTTATTGCAGCACATCTTAAAACACTCCAATACTAAGACATTTATATGTACTAAATGTGATTACGCTTCAGATACAAGGTACTAGTTAACATTCCCCCCCCCCGAGATTGTTGACCTTTACGGTGGTGGGGGAGATCCCTGCAAGACTTGAGTGCCGGAGTGGCTTCTCTGTACACAAAATGATTGGAGAGAGGAAGGCCACTGTGGAAGTCTTGTCTCGCAGAACGAACAAACATCAACTGAGAAAAATGAGCAAAAGAAACATTAAAAAAAAGGCTAGGAAATCAGAAGTTCTAGTGCCGGCCCTTCACTCATTTCGGAGAAAGAAGTGATGGGGGTAACGTGAAACTCCGAATAGCACACCTAAAACACTATCCCTACTTACGAAAACATGACAAGTCAAACTTAAAAAGGTTTAGAAGTCAACTAAGACCCAAGCTCGATCTATGCACGCAGAATAAGTCGTCATGATCCCTCGACAATTCCCTGATTCAAATCAGAACAACCAATTTAGACACAAGAAAAAGCCAATGACCCCTAATCAAACGTAGATAGGTCCATTAAGAATGTCCTACACGGTAGAATAGTGAAAAAGTTTGAGAAAATATTTTGTGTATTATGGCAGCAAGACACAAAGCCTTTCCAAATAAAAAGACATACATAAGCAGGAGGAAAATGGGAATTATTGAGGCTGGTAACAAGTACAAGAAAGAAACATAGAATAGGTTAAAGGTTCACCTGCTTCAAAAACAAAGAAAATTTATACAGTGGGTGTGTCTTGCATGAAAGAAAACAACCAGTACTCGAACCTTACGATCTATAAAAAAAGAGACTATTAAATATGGACACAATGTTAAACAACAGCTCAGGTAAAAGAGATGAGGAGGGATAAAAAATCAAATATATGGATAAATGTAATTAACTAAAAGACAGATATGGGGAAATACAAGAAAAACAAAAACATATAAATATAAATGAAGAGTCAAGTAATGGCTAAAGAGCTTAGAGTTTTTACTCTAGAATATTATTATATAAGATGGAAGCTAAACTCCGGTATTGTCACCTTTCTCTTTAGAAATTAGTTATAATTATACTTTTTTTTATACTGTTAAAGATACCAGAAAATAAGATTTGGTTACCAGAACGAGAAAGAATTAAAATAATAAAGATTGAAACAGGAAATAAGAATGTGGGAAATCGATGACATAGTAATCCCGAGAGTAGTAGGAGGATCGCTGGATGGCATCAAGAAAAGTCTTCTGAAACATCTGAAGAAGCTCCCAGTGTCGGTTACCAGCTTGGAATTGAGTATAATGGTGGTTAGGAAGAGCATTGCTCTCCTAAGGCTTGTGTTGAGATGTGAATACAATAAAGAAAGGAATGACCTTGTGGTCAAGGTTTGACCATGGTCATTTTTATAACCCCTCAAAAGGGAGAAATTAAAAAAAAAACGTTAAAAATATTAGTATGGTAATATGTTTAGGTCATTGTTTACAAAAAAATAAAAAAAAAATCTTTCTCTTTATCCTCTACACGGATCTCCACAGATTGGGGGGGGGGTTAATAACATGCACCGGAAATAGAATAGTTAAGTAGAAGAATATGACTATGAATATGGCGGGAGTAACTATGACTCTCCATAGTGTTGTCTGTTGAAGTGTGTATCTGCGGTAAAGGCGATAGCATACCTGAGTGTGTAGCATAACCCTAATCCCCAGTTCTCACTCTTCAGGCCGTTCTTGGCGAGTTATAGCTATTCGACAGAGACCTCCAAGTGGTACCGCCGGGACCTGTCGTTGCTTGTGGTGCTGTCCCGTAGGATCCGCGTTGTCCATAGAACAGGACTCGAGGCTTCCCGCGGACCGGCTCAATAAGTCTCGACTGAGCTAACTCTTGTCACCCTTCCCGACTGGCCTCAGTGTGAGCGTCATCCCACAGATTAGATCTGCCCCTGAGGAAAGTTTTACTCTGACCTCAAGGGGCTGGACCAGTCGGAGGCAACGATGGCGTAGGCTGCTTTCGTTCGCTGCCCTATGTGCTCCGCTTCCTTTCGGGCCTACTCGGGAATGCGGCTGCACATGCGGAATCAACATCGCGAAAGATATGATCAAGATGTCCTCGAACACTCCCAAAGGATGAAAATCAGATGGACTCCGGAAGAGGAGAGAATGTTGGCCAGAGAAGAGGTCAGATTGGTGGCTGAGGGGGTGCGATTCCTGAATCAGGAGCTTCAGAGAATTTTTCCACAAGGATCACTAGAGGGTCTAAAGGGAAAAAGAAAGAGTCAGAAGTATAAGGATCTGGTGGCGGCTTTAACAGCGGAGCATAGAATGCCGCAAGAACATATATCCATGTGTCACGAAGAAAGATAATTCGACCTCGGTGTGAAATGCCTTTCAGTAGTTCACGGAGGGCAGGGCTCTGCGTCCTAGAACGTTGAGGGCCCCAGCTCTAGCCCTGAAGCTGCGGCCAAGATGCAACTAAAGAGTGATGCTCCGCTAAGATATTTATTGATGGAAGTACAGCCGCTTAAGCCGAACTTCTTGGAATTGGAAGAACCCAGCACGTATACCTCCTGTTGAGGTTGCCCCCCCCCCCCCGGTCACGGAAGAAGAACTTCGACGCCTACTTGAGAGATTCGGATTTAAAACTATTATGGATCTGAATGACCGACCCGACCCAGAACCAAGAGTTGTGGAGCCAGCACAGGGGCTTATTTCTGTCAAAAACATATAGAATAAACGGAAAAAGTAATGCCCACAACGCAGAGCTATATTATAATAAGAATAATAATTCAGATGCCGCATGGGCATATCTTTTTTATAATAATAATTTTGTGGTAAAAATTCTTTTGTAAGTGACATAGTTATAGTTGTGAGGGATGGAGGCAGTACTTCTCGGAGGCGGTCCAGCTTGGCCCAATAGAAGATTCGCACATACTACGTACAGGACAAAACTTACCAGCAATAGCGGAACTTGGTGGATGGATCACTATGGAAGAGCTGGAGTAGAGCATCGCTGCAACTCCCAACTCAACATCTACTGGACTAGACGGTGTTGCTATCAGTGACATCAAGAACTTTCATCGGTTGGATCTACTAAACTTTGTGAACGGTATATTGGCCCATAAACCTGAAGGGCTGATGAGAGGAAGAATTACATTAATCCCCAAGAAACCAAATCCCACTGAACAGGGAGACTTCCGTCCTATCTGCGTAATGCCTGTAGTGGTCAGGCTGCTTCATCGAATTCTGGCCAAGAGGATGAAGACGATCAAACACAATGAATTCCAATCTGGGTTCCAAACTGGAAGATCTACTTCAAATAACATCTTCCTTCTTAAATCGATCTTCGATGGTCGGGTCGAAAGGTCTAGTATTTATCTGGCCTTTCTGGACTTTCGGAATTCGTTCGACTCAATTAATCATGACAATCTTTTTCAACTATTGACAGGCCTTGGCCTTCCTATCAAAATCATAAATTATATTCGAAATGTGTATAATGTTACACATTAAAATTGGGGGGAGTTGGGTTAGGCAGGGTAAAGGAGTATTGCAAGGAGATCCACTGTCTCCAATTCTCTTCAATGTGGTGCTAGACTATGTGCTGAAGAAAATTTCACAGGATGTGGGATTTGCCCATAAGAACTTGATCATTCCAGCACTGGCGTTCGCAGACGATTTGGTCCTGTTAGCGACAACAAGGAACGGACTGCAGACAAATATCAGAAGACTAGCGGATGCTGCAGCTTCAATTAGTCTAAACCTTGGGATTCAAAAGTGTGCAACAATTGGCCTTAAATGGCTAGGGAAGGAGAAGATCATACATGACAACCAACCATTCAGGCTCCAGGATCAAGATATCCCCACTATGGGGGCAACCAGTGTATATAAATACCTGGGTGTGGGGTTTGGCACCTCAGGAACCTCTAAATGGAAGTACGGCAACATCATGGATGGTCTGAGGAAAATCGCAGCTGCAAGCCTGAAGCCCCAGCAGAAGCTCCACTTATTGAAGAACTACTATATTTCCGGTGCACTCTACAAAGGCTGGGAAATAATAATAATAATAAAAAAATTGCAGTTATTTGAGAACTGCTGCAATAACTGCTTATGTTTCGTTAATGCACTTGCCCAGTGATACTCCCACCGCTATGTTCCACCGCCCTTCATCAGAAGGTGGCATGGGAGTTATGGAATTGGAGAATGGTATCTGCAATCAACTAGAAAACTTAAAAGCGAAGCTCATGTCTCAAGGTGGCATTTGGGTACTCGCAGCAGATGCCATTAAAATTCCGTCTTCAAGGAGAGAAAGAAGACAACAAGTTACCGACTACAGGGATGGACTTGGCTTGGCGGGGGCCAGAAAGAGATCCGGCTGTTATGGCTGGATCTCGGATGGCACCCGCCTGATGAAGGGATCAGTGTTCATTGATGCGGTGAAAATACGTCATAACCTTGTGAAGACCCGGGAGAGGACTAACAGAGGAAGGGATGTACCAGTGGAGGTAACGCTCTGTGACTTGGGATGCAGGAAGGTGGAGTGGCTGGGCCACATTCTTCAGGAGTGCCCGGCTGTGGCACCCATGAGAACCCAGCGACACGACAACATCAACAAGTACCTGGACGAGAAGCTGCAACAACGTGGATGGCAGGTGGTGGCCGAACCGACAATTCCAACTATCGAGGGAATCAGGAGACCTGATCTGGTTGTGTGGAGAAGAGATGACGCTCTTGTGATTGATGCTACAATATGTGCGGATGCGAACGGTGCTGATATGGAGGCAGTGGCAGCAAGAAAGATCGCC
>JABUQX010119141.1:27500-32500 GCA_015478945.1 Trachelipus rathkii | reverse complement strand
TCCCTCACTAAATTTTGTGCGATTCACTCCAGGCACAGTGGACCATTTCCTCCCACTCAGTAGTTATATTTAACCCCTCTCCATCCTTTCATTACATTTTCCTGTTCAAACATTCTGTCATTAGTCCCGTTTGATTGTAAGAGGAGGCAGGGCGAATTTTTTATTTTTGATACTACAAGAGGTGCTATGTGCCAATTTTAATCCCAGGGGCAGATCTTGCCGACCAGAAATTCGTTACTTGTAGTGTAAGAGTTGCACACTGCCTATTAGAAGAGGATAGCAAGCCACAGTTAACGCAAGTTTCCCAGCAGGTATTCCTGCTATAATTTTTAGTTCTTTCCATAGATATGGCAATGGTGTTCTTCAAACATGTGATCCACATTTCTAGAAAATCATTTTCAGGATTTCTAAAATGTTTTCCTTCATCTATGGACAGCGTGGCTTGCAGGTTTATAAAAGGTAATTTAATGAATATTACTCATTGTGCAGCAAGAGCATCTCTAAACTCATTTTGAGGGTATATAAAGTCTCAGTCTTTGTGATTATGAAAAGTTTTAAAGTGGTCACTGTCACAACAATAATATCCGTGAGGCTTATTCACAAGTTCTGACAGATATGATATCAAATCCTTGTCCCACTCTTTAATACTCAGTCACTTTCACAAAAATCAGCGTTGTCATGAAGACTCCACTGTATGTGCATCCTTGATCCCAGCAAGTTTGCTTTATCCTCCTTCGAAGATCCAATCTCGACATCGAGGTCAACGTAATTCACCCTGAGTAATTTTGGTTGTGGCCTCAACTTGGGCTCAATTTTGTGAAAATCAGATTCCACGATGTTACAATGTTCAGACTATCCTACTTATTTCTTTCCTCGATCATACATCCGAACCATGCCAGTTTAGATATTCTTGCTTGGTAGCTCCTGTAGATCGAGATTCACATCCATGTGAAAATAACCGGAGACAGAGTGAACTGTCGTTGGAAGTATATGATTCACATCCACTTCTATTTTTTCACATACCCATGCTGCAGCGATGAAATAAAAAAGACATTGCAGGTCATCTTGTATGATTATTAGCTCCGCGCTATCATTGGGCACAACAAAAGAGCATTGAAATTTTTTGTCTATTTTACCAACCACGAAGAGTCACTGAAGGTGTTACAGGCAAATGGAGTGCTCCAGAGACTGTCCTGACCCCTCCTCATCCCGATAATAATGGAAAGATAGTAAGCCGGTTTTAAACAGGTGTGTGAATGATGTGGGCTTTGGTGACAGAAAATGTAACCCATTATACGCCAACAACACATGGAAAAAGTTTATACAAAGTCAGAGTCGACTTACATAGTCTGTGATTGTGCGACATTTATAGAGCTCCCGTTCCTGTCTCTGTGACTTTTACACTCATAGAATGATGGCTATGCAACCTGAAAAATCTACTGCAACCAAGTCAGGGTATTTATCTACATAGTTATCATATCACGTATTATATATAAGCTGATATACTACATAAAGTTATATAGTATATTGACTATTACATAAACAAATATATTTATATATAGAATATATATTATATATATATATATATATATTATATATATATTTATATATATGTATATACATATATATATATATATATATATATATATATATATATATAGTTAAATATTATAAAGATATATATTATTATATATATATATATATTATATATAAAGCACAATCAACCAAAGGTGGTGGTTGATGTAGTATATATAGAATAAAAAATATATTATATATATATATATATATATATATATATATATATATAATATATATATATATTATATATATATATATATATATAAATATATAATATATATATATAGAATTATAATAATATATAAGTATATATATAATATATACTATATATAATAGCTATATATATATATAGGCATATATATAAATATATTATAATTATATTATATATATATAAATATATAATATATATATTATATATATAAATATATTATATTATATATATTATTATATATTTAATATATATATAATAATAATATATATATATATATATATATATATATTATATAATATATATATATATTATAATATTTATATATATATATACGATATAATATATATATATATATATATTATATATATATTAAATATATATATATATACCTATATATTATATTATATATATATAGTAATAAATATTATATTAATAAATATATAACTTATATATATATATATTAATACTATAATAATTTATTTTTTTATAATATATATATATATATATATATATATTAAATAATATATATATTATATATAATATATATAAATATATTAATATATATATATATATCTATATGAACTGCAATCAACAAACCACCCATTCAGGATACCACGAGAAGAGCAAAAACAAATATACATGTACTGACTGCTCAGGGTTACCAACCTACTTCACAAAAAATTCAGTTAGGCAGGTTATGCAACCCTATCATCCCAAAATTGATATTAGTACTGAGAATTTAAAAAGTCCTATTCCAGACTAAAATGAGTTAGAATTATGTACTTTCATTTTTGAAGCATTTTTGATGTGCAACAGTGTCATTATTATTATTATTATTATTATTATTATTATTATTATTATTATATTTTATTGATATATATTATTATTATTTATATTATATATTATATTATTATTATTATTTATTATTATTATTATATTATTACATTACATTACATTATATTATCTTTATCATAATTATTTAATCATAATTTAGAAGAAGTTAGTAATAGTAGAGTAGTAGTAAGTTAGAGTGTAGTAGTAGTATATTAGTCAGTATATAGTAGCATAGTAGTATGTAGTTGTAGATTATATAGTAGATTAGTAGTAGTAGAAGTAATGTTTATTATTATAACTTTACCTATATTTATAAACGATAGGAACATCTTAACTAGTGATAATAAATTAATCTGTAATTTGTAGGAAATGTCTCAAAAAAAAATCTGTATAACTACACCGAACAAACAACTATCTTTAAGAGCATAAACAATTCTTTATTTTTTACTTTATGAGCAGCTAACGAAGTTCGTGTACTATATACTAGTATAATATATATATATAAAACGTTGATATTATATAATATATTATAGTTATATATATATAAGTATATTAATATATATTCTGTTACTATTATTTATACTATTTTATATATAATAATATATATATATAATATTAATATACTATATATATATATATAAAATATATGATATATATATTATGGAGTATATATATATATTATATACTATATTATATAATATATATATATATTATAAATCTAGTTATATTATATGATATATATATATATGATATATATATCATATATAGTATTATAATAATATATATAGATATTTTATATATATTATATTATCATATATATTAATATATATATATATATAAAATATCCGGTTCAATAATGGATAATTTATTGAACGATACTTAATGGATATTTTGAACGATATCAATAAAATAATAATTTCGATATGTCTTTTAATAACGAAGCAAACAAAGCTGAATCTCTGTTTGAGAACACAAATTTACACAAGCTAATCATTCTTTGAAATAACAGGACTTTAATACTATCCATGCAAGATGCTACACAAAGGAACATGAGAGTTATAATATATTAGTATATTTACTAATAAATATAGTATATATAACTACTATATATATATATATATACTATAATATATTATATCTATATAGTATATATATATCCGGCGTAATATCCCACCGACAGTATACAATTTTTAAAACGTTGATTAGGTTAGGTTAGGTTAGGTTAGCGTAGGTGGTTAGGGTAGGTTTAGGTTAGGTAGGATAGGTTATTATTTTATCGTTAGTTATGTAAGCTAGTTTCCAGCTGATCTTGGACCAAAAAAATCCCAGCCGAGTGTTTTAAGTGCTCTATTACTTATGATATAGCTAGTATACGCAACCGCATTATATAATAACTTACTACGTACGTATATATTACTACTAGATTAAACTGTTATGTTATACTATATAAATAGTATATATAATATATATATATTATAATAATACAATAATATATAGATATACCAAACATTTAAAACTAATTCTTTTTAATTTTTATTTTTTACGGGCAAAAAACAAGAAAATCACAAATTGATTTTTTTTTAAATGTCAATTTTGTGTTATTTGACAAATAAATTATAAATAAGGCTAAATTTTACAAATTAAAACTAATCATACCTTAAAATTGGCAAGCTTCTGGATAACTTTCTATTATTGTCAATATAACCATTACCAATCGATAGTAACATTTAGTACGAGTGCGAAACCTTTCGTCTTTTATGTGACCCCCGAATACGTTCCTCCAAACGTGTTACGTCCACATTCAACTCCCCTGGCTGACGCTACGGTCGCATGACAACGCAGGTGCCACCAAGGCCAGATATGTATATAATAGATATTAGTAACTATATATATATAGCTATATATATATACTATATACTATAGATAATAATATAATATATATACCTATATATATAACTATATATAGTAATAATACTATATATAATATATAATATGATATAATATATATATATTATAATATATATAAATTTAAAATTATAATTTAAAATATAAACTATATATATATATATATAGTATTATATTATATATATTATATACGTATTATATATAATATATATAAATCTGGCCTTCTGTGTGCTCTTGCGTTGTCATGTTTAAGGACAAATCCCTAATTGATGTAAGCGGCATATGGCACGATATATACGGGTGAAGGAAGACTGCGATTGTACCGTTCGGCGGTTAGAACCCATCATAGATCGGTGAACTCGATGACGTCGTTAAAAGATATGCCTACCCAAACCATAAGAGATAAACCTCCAAATGACAATACCTCCCGCATATCACATTGCCCATACCTCTCATTAGGTGGTCGGTAGAC
>JABUQX010119141.1:5000-12500 GCA_015478945.1 Trachelipus rathkii | reverse complement strand
ATACATAACTATATATATATATATAAATTATATTATATTAATATATTATAATAAATATAATATATATATATATATAGATATATATAATATAGTATATAATATATATATTATAACATATATATATATATATATATATATTATAATATATATATATAATATATATATATATATATATATAATATTATATATATATATATATATATATATAATATAGATATATATATAAAAATATATATATTATATTAATATATTATATAATAAAATATATATATAATATATATATAGTAATATATATAATATAGATTATATATCAGTGGAAAGATGGAGGTGAAAAGATATAGTGAATATTCTAAAGGAGTTGGTCAGTTTATATCCCCTGCTGAGAAACAGACATGTGACGAGACAGCGTTAAAACGCTGATTTATACCGCGATTCTAAGACCGTACTTTTGTTTGGTCGGAGTCATGGACACTCACAACTAGAACAAGGAGTAAGATCGTAGCGGAAGATGAGGGTGTTGAGGTTGATAGTGGCGTGACCAGAGAGGAGAGAAGAATTAAGAGAGGGAGTTGGGGTCGAGACGTGGAGTGATCTGATCGAGAGAGACAACAACTTGATGTATGACAACATCAGAAGGATGGTTATGAGAGAAGATACCCGGCTAGGTTTTATGCATGGCAGCCTGCAGGTAGAAGACCAGCTGGACGACCAAGGAGAAGATGGAACGATAGAGTGGCGGCGTTGGTTGCGAAGAGGGGTTGGACGCTGGATCAGGTAGAGGAACATCGACTGTACGAAGAGAGAGTCCTGTGGAGAAGCATTGTAAACGACAGGGGATGACCCTATACGGAGGCGCTTGGTGAGAAAGATAAGAAATATGGCACTAGGTGCTAAGGTGTGCTTGCGCTTGCGTGTTTTGCCTTATTTGTTATTGGTTATCTGAATTTTAAAATTTCAGTTGTTCCTTTCAAGTTTTAACTTATTTTGACCCCTGATATTATTTTGGCGTTTTTTTCCTTAATATCTGCCAGAATTGTAAGATTGGTTTTTAGTGTCCATCTTTTATAACTTTTAAGTTTTACATATTTACTTTACTGCACTAAGTTTTAAGTGTCGGTCTTTTTAACTTTTAGGTTTCACATTTTTACTGCACATATTGTTTAGCATTTGTCTCTATTTTTCTAAACTATATGGCGGAAATTTTATTTTTAACGTTTCAATGTAGGTTCTAGCTTTTTTTTTTTTTTTTTTTTTTTTTTTTTTTTTTTTTTTTTTTTTTTTTTTTAGTCTGTGCGAGGATTTGTGTGAGGGAGTGTGATGATGTGCACGTAGTCTACGAATGATAAGACTGCTTGGACGGAGGGTTGGCAGAGGACGGGGGGTTCTCTATCGACTTCGCCAAAGTCCGTGAAATAGACGTTAACTTCGAGTCTGTGAAGTATTAATTACTTCTCTAACTTTCATCCTAACATCTTACTTGTGTCTGAGACCCAGCTATGCAGGGACTACTTCTCTAATAAAATTAATTTCCAAACTATAACTTTTTTCACAATTTCAGACTAAATGAATGAACACCATAACTACAATACTACATCCCCAACAGCAGGAGTTGTTTCAGTGTTCCATGCCTCAGCTGTGTTCAGTTTTATATAGGAAGAACCTTGAAAAACCTTACACTTTCGCCTGAACCAACACAGTAATGATATTAAGAGATGTAACCATAGCAATGCATTATTAAGTCACATGGATAAAGATCATAATATTAATTGGAGAGATTCTTCATTCATATTTACTTCAAAGTTAAAAGACCTAAATAGGACTCATAGAAGCATATTTTATAGAAACAATAGCCAACTACAATATATCACCTGGTTTCTTTGAATTTGACTAGACGACTATAAGTTTTATAAAATCTATTATTAATAAAAGATATTGTCCTCATACGCCGCCAGGATACTGAACTTGTTGGAGCTTGCGCTTCTCTTATCGTACTTTTTTTCCCTTCGATCTATAAATTTAGAATTAAAAAAATTTAGTTCATTCTCTTTTTCCGCTCTGAAGAGGTTGGCATGAATTGCCTAACGAAACGTCAGCGTTCTATTTTTAATTAAAGTTTTTAAAATACATCTTATTCCCTCCACTATTATTTACAATGGTTTTAAATAAGTTTTTCAAAGGTACAGAGTACGAGTGATAATCTAGTACCCATTAAATTAGCGGTTCATATTATATATACTATATATATATATATATAAAATATATATATATATTAGATATATATAATATATATTAAATAGGGAGATATATATATATATATAATATATAATATATAATATATTATATATATATACATAATATATTATCATATCATCATCATCATCATCACCGATCATCACCCACTCTCTCCCAAGACAGGGGTAAGGGGGACAATGCACTGAAACAGAAAGTATCTGAAGGAATATGACGCAATCGAAAGAAGAAGCCCCAGCTTACCCCCCGTCTTAATACCTTTTAGTAGAACTCGCGCGCAGTTCAGAAATAATCCACCCTGGCTTCACGGACCGGCGAGGAAACCTTCACTATGTACTCGCCCATATAGGTTCATCCCTTAGGCCAGCGAGCCACAATCAAACCCTCGCAAAACACCGTCATTCACTACTTTTTATGCACTTCTTCTCTCGCCTCTGTAAAACTCGCATTTACCGTACTAGTATTCCGTTACTGACTTAAAACCTTATATATATATATATATATATATATATATATTATATATATGAGTATATAATATATATATATATATATTAATATATATATATATATATAATATATATATATATATTATAATATATATATATATATATAATATAATATATATATAATTAAGAACCGTATCCCTATTCTACCAAATTTGTGCAATATTAAGCTTAGTATATCAATTAGTGTTTTTTAACTTTCTCTTCAAAAAAATCGACGTACGGTATATTATTATAGGCGAAACATAGTCATTATTTTATTTTTGAAATGTTGTATTCAAAGATATATATATATATATATATATAATATATATATATTATTAGATATATATATATATATATAGTATATATAATATATATAATATATTATATATTATATATATATATAGTATATATATAACAAGCCAAAATTAAATTAGAAAATAAATAACAAAGGACATGAATTTGGCAATTGCATGACTCCCAAAAAATCACGGGAAAATCAAAAATAAAAAGTGAATCATTAGATCAATAAATTATTTTTTGAATTCAGTCATTATTATTATTATTATATTATTATATTATTATATTATTATTATTATATTATTATTATTATTATTATTATTATTATATTATTATTATATTATTATTATTATTATTATTATTATTTAGAAATTCTATGTCAGCTTTTGTTTTATATAGTTTACTTTTAACTTCCTTTATTTAAAATATTTTCTTTCTGTTTCACAACAATGTTAATACTAGTCTAGAAATAGTTTGCAAAGAAAGTTAAAAGAGGCTATTTATATTTATTAGTTTGAACGGTTTCGGTCCGTAAACTTCGGAACATCTTCAAAGTTTCGATTCTAACATTTGAATGAATTATTATGAATTAGAATTTGATTGACCTAATTTTTGTAATTTTAATTTTTTAAATCTTTTATTATATAATTCATTCAAATGTTAGATTCGAAACTCTGAAGATGTCCGTTTACGTGACGAACCGGGTCAGAAACTAATAAATATAAATATGCCTCTTGAATTTCTTTGCCAACTATTTTCTAGACAGTACTAAGAAAAATTAAATGAGTAGTGGTGGTATACATGTAAAAAAAAAAAAAAAAAAAAAAAAAAAAAAAAAAATGAAAATGAGAGAAAAAAAAATATTTAGAGAATGAAATTAAAAAGTACAAAAAACTTATATTATTATATATTATATTAATATATTTATTATATATATATTTATAATTATTATATTATTATTATTATTATTATATTATTATATTATTATTATTATTATTATTCTTCTGAACCACAAGTAACTCGGTAATCCATCCTGTAATTGTAATTCAAAAGCACTTTATTCGCCTCATTAGCTGTACAAGAGACTTTTACAGCCATACTCAATCCTTGCTCATAAAACTAAAGATTTTATACAGTTTAAAGACCAACTTGATACATCGCTATACTAAAAGAAATCCGTAAAATTATCATCCATCATATTGCCTGAGCCATTTTGATACCAAATTTTCGCTCAAACAAAACAAGGCGTGAGGCACATCGAATAAATTTGCGGAATAACACCTAAATAAATGCTCCATTAAGTTGACTAGAATAATCCACACAATGCGTCAGGTACAAAGCAGCTAAACATTACAACTCAATGCCACAAGACATTAAAACCGAAAACCTTATTAAATCTTTCGCTAAAAAAAATTAAAAACATTTAAATAAATATTAAGAAATAATAAACTCAGCGATTTTACTTTTGTAAAATCTAGCCATTTTATTAAAACAGTAAAATGGATACTATCACAGTACCCTTTATTATAACAAGACATGATTATAGTAATGATTATACCTATCATCAGCCTTTTTATTGTAATAATTACTACGTTTAGCATCCGCTTCTAAATAACAACTGCTAACATTTCAATCACAATTTTTACTTATTATTATTATTATTATTATTATTATTATTATTATTATTATTATTATTATTATTATTATTATTATTATTATTATATTATTATTATTATTATTATTTTATTTATTATTGATATTATTATATTAATTATATTAATATTATTATTATTATTATTATTATTGATTATTATTATTATTATTATTTATTTTATATTATTATTATATTATATTATTATTATTATTATTATTATATTATTATTATATTATTAGTTATATATTCATATATATATTATTATTTTATAATTATTATAATTTATTATATTATTATTATAATATTATATTATTTATTATTGATATTATTTTATTATATTATTATTATTAATTATTATTATTATTTTATTATTATTATTTATTATTAATAATTATTATTATTATTTATATTATTATTATTATGTATTATATTATTATGATTATTATATATTATTATTATTATTATGTTATTATTATTATTATTATTATTCATGATTATTATGTATTATTATTTTTATTATTTCTTGCCTATTTTATTATATTATTATCATTATTAATTATTATTAATATTATATTTTTAATATTATTATTAAAATTAATAATTACTTTATTCTTGTTATTATTTATCATTTTTATTGTTACTATTATTATTATTATTATATTATATTATTATTATTATTATATTTATTATTTTTTTATGTATTATTATAAAATTACATTTAATCGTATTAAATAACCACTGATACCATTGTTGTTGTTAACTTCATACGTATAACATTTTTAAAAATATTGCTTAGTATTGGTTAGTAGAATTATTATCTTGAATTACTATTATTATTATATTATTTGTATTATTATCTTTGATGCCCTTTTTTCTTTTAATAGCTACAAATACCTAAGTATTTGTAGCAATCCTGCATTATATGACCAACCTTCTCACAGTAATCGCATAGTAAAGTCCTGCGATCAACAATGGGAAGTTGGATATTTCGATTACTATTGTTACTATTATTATAGTAAGTCTTTTGTCGAGCTCCATTATAGTCACCACGGTAGGTATTAATTGGATATGATTACATTAAGCTCAATAATTAAATCAAGTTACTTAAATTTAAATAAAATTAAATTTAATGATATTTGTAGCATTTTGGGAGCTCAAAGGACACAAACTGTGTTGCAATTAGTATCCCCCCTTTCAGAAATTGTATATCATAGAATATTCTATTATACTAGATCTTTATATTATAACTTAGTAATGTAAATTGTTTATTTTTGGGATTGGAATTATTATTTCATTTATTATTATTATTATTATTATTATTATTATTATTATTATTATTATTATTTTATTATATTATTATTATATTATTATTATTATTATTATTTTATTATTTATTATTATTATTATATTACTATTATTATTATTATTATTATTATTATTAGATAATAATTGCAACAATATTGCAAATTAAATTGAATAGGCTGAAATTTATATGAGTTATAAAGGCTTGGAAAACGCAGACTCTCAATTCCAATGCAATCATTTTTGCTGATTAAAATACAGTGGACAACGTTAAAAATATTCCCATCATAGAGTTCGTGTGTGTGTGAGTGTGTGTAGGTGTGAGTGTGTATGTGTGTGTAGGTGTGAGTGTATGTAGGTGTGAATGTTTGTGTGTGTGTTTGTGTGAGTGAGTGTGTGTGTGAGTAATAATGAAAGTCAACTAAAAGAAAAAAAAATCATTCCAAGTTCACTAATTCTATTTCTTCCTCATACAGAAGCATACACACACATGAACGCACACATACACGCACATACCCTTACATGAACACTTATATTCACATATATTCATTGACATTTGAGGTGGAAAATCGTGTTAAATGATTCAAAGAGGCTGAAGAACCTGATGAGAATAAATAACTATTCGTGAAAAATAATTTGTCTATTTCGGTTTTATTTAAAAGGAGAAGTTATCTGTCTGTCTCTTCAGGGCTTATTTGCTTCATTAAAGAGAATTTGTCTGTTTCGTAAGAAGGTGTCTGTCTGTTTTGAAAGGATCTGTCTGTTTCTTCAGGGCTTATTTGCTTCATTAAAGAGAATTTGTCTGTTTCGTAAGAAGGTGTCTGTCTGTTTTGAAAGGATCTGTCTGTTTCTTCAGGGCTTATTTGCTTCATTAAAGAGAATTTGTCTGTTTCGTAAGAAGGTGTCTGTCTGTTTTGAAAGGATCTGTCTGTTTCTTCAGGGCTTATTTGCTTCATTAAAGAGAATTTGTCTGTTTCGTAAGATGCTGTCTGTCTATTTTGAATAGATCTGTCTGTTTCTTTGGAACTTATTTATCTGTTTCATTAAAGGTAATTTGTCCATTTCATTAGGATCTGTCTGTTTAGGAAGAGTTTGCCCGTCTGCTTTGAACGAATGTGTTTATTTCTTTAGAACTTATTTGTCTCCTTAATAAAAGAAAATTTGTCTGTTTCTGAAGAAACTGTCTACTTTGGAATAATGTGTCTGTTTGTTTTAAAAGAATCAGTCATTTTTAGGGGCTTATTTATCTGCTTTATAAAGGGAGATTTGTCTGTTTCGGAAATATCTGTCTGTTTTGGGAGAGAGTTTCTGTGTTTCTTTAAATTTATCTGTTTGTAGGAGGGTTCTGTCTATATGGAATTATTTCGTTTCGTTTCGTTTACGGAGTCTGTTAATTTCTTGATGAGACGAGAGTAATTATTAATATTAATAATAGACAGAGATGATCTATCTGTTTATCAAAAACTTATATATCTGTTCCACAAAGGATATTTGTCTGCTTTGTTTTGG
>JABUQX010119141.1:0-2500 GCA_015478945.1 Trachelipus rathkii | reverse complement strand
GTCTTTCTTTCATCAAGCAATTTTACTTGATTGATTATTTTCTATAAGCTGAGTAAAGTATGATATCACGCGCTTGGGCTCTGAACTTAGTTCAGCTAGTTATTGAAGAACATCACACATCAAAGCAAGATCAAAAATGAAATCAATAATGGTTATTTTATTAATTGTCCTTATACTGTTCCCCAGTTGTCCCTATCCTCATCTGATTTAGCTTTTTTTGAAATAGAAAATAAAATCTTCAAAATCTTGCTATACAGCAGAAACACTTCTAAAGCTGGATAGCAACCCCATGCTAGTATATACTAAAAGTCCTCCCAATTCCGTGTATACAAATTTTATTTTCAGATCAAATAGCTGTGTTATGGTGGTTTCTCTCGCTCGTACTAGAGATTGTAGATTATCCGCCTATTTGTGAGATATTTCCAATGTTTTGCAATAAGTTTTATTTGAATTATACATAGTTGAATTTATGTGTGACTTATTTCTGTATAAATATTTACAGAAACTTTTGTAATCTGAGTAAATCACCACTGAATAAATTGTGATTGGTGATAGATATTACTCACTTTTTACTTTAACGAAATCTTATATAAAACAATAACCTAAAAATAAATTAAAAAACACCTAAAATCAAACTATTAGAACGTTAGTCTTCATTCACGTTAAAATAGACCTTTAACTAGTTGCTTGCTGGTGACTGTATAATGCTTAAAATAAGTATGTAATTTAACTACACTAGCTCTAATTAGTGAAATATTACTTAACTGGTTATATTAATCTCATAGTTATTACTAGGTAATTATTTCACAATAAATGAAGATAAGAGATACTATTATTAGACTAATGATAAGCAAAATACATATGATAGTTACAGACTTAATGCACCACTATTATTATCAACAGTTTGAAAACCGCAATGGATATCCATATAATAAATATAAATATATATAATACGTGTTAATGAAACAGTGATGAACACAAAGTAGTCATCGTAACATAATTAATGATCAAAGAAATCGAGAGCTTACCGTTTATATATATTTCACAGTATATTTTCAATAATATGTATATAATTTTGTTTTAATTTGATATTCGCCTTTTCTTTTATGATATATAATGCTCACACCGATATGAGAGAGAGAATAATTAGAAATTAATATGTAAGAGATATGAGAAATATAAGTAATCATTGTTAGAAAGGCCTACTAAAAATACAGTAGGCTATATATACACGATAAATACGATATTTCTATTCCTTGAGAAATAATGAAAGCCATCTAATCCTACTATCTCTCAAGGCTGAAAAACCTACTATTCCCACAAATTGAGGGAATAATCACTAGAAGAGAAAACACGTGCCAGAAAAACTATACTCAAAAATAATATCAGTTAAACTAAAATGTGTGCTCTTATATAGGAACAAGCTAGGAATCTTATATTTTAAGAATAAAAAATAAATAATATAGTCGAGTAAGAATCGTGAACTTAAACAAATAGCACAACATGAACATGAGGTTCTGTTGTTTAAAATGTTATATGTATGATATAGGTGTTTATTGCTTTACTTTAGTGTAAATATTATAGTAGTAATGTATTATTATTGTCAAGAATAAATATATGATTAATCACATAAATATTCATACTTTTTTACTTGATATATGAGTATAGAGCATCAAAAATTGTACAATATGGTGGAAAGTAAATATAGATGTGCCGGAGGAAATAATAATCATAGAATAAGTTAAGAATAATAAAATATTATATTGATATTATCATACTAATATAAGTAATTTATATCACATTGTTAATAGACTTAAATCTAGTGCTTCAGTTCACCAAATGGCTCTTCACTTTGGTAGCCTATAACCATTAAAGACAGGCTTTAGTATAATAAACACAATATCACCACACCACCCACACCACATTACATTATAACCGATTTTGCAACACTGAACGTAAACATTCAAATAAAAAATTAAGATTGTTCGTTTCGTAATCTTTTATCAATACAAGCAACATATCCCTATCACTCATCATCTTTTTGATGATACCAGGTTCGCACGCTATATTTAATTGAAGGATATCTTTATATTACATCAGTATATTAGGTTCATAATGCGGAAGAATGATATATTAGACTTATTGTTATATGTTTTAGGGAACTCTCTCGGTAAATAAATCAAATTGTATTTATATACTATTACACATGGACATCTATTTGAGAGAGACTAAATAAATACTTGGAAAAAATGTTAGAAAGCTCTATTCTGAGGGGGAAGGAAAGGGAAAATTATGAACCTATCTATTTATTAAACCCTCACTATTCGCTCCAAGATAGAAGTGAAATTAATATAGAAATTGATCCTTCATATAAGGTTGAGATTTAGATAAAACGAAGAGTGGATAGAGAAAGAGAAATAAAACCGAGTTTGTTTGGAGGGAGGAGTGAGGAGTAAAAGAAGCTATTTTATGGTGTGCTATATAGATTTTTTTTATCTTC
>JABUQX010119140.1:25000-26810 GCA_015478945.1 Trachelipus rathkii | reverse complement strand
AGCATTGCCCAATCCTTTTTCGTCTCCAGCCGTTCTGATTCTGTGCACACTCCACCACTATACACATCCGCTTAAACTCAACCGACTATTATCCATCCTTTTCCATGATGAAACCATCTCAACGTGTACTTTCATTTATTCTCTTAATTACCCCACAATCACATTCTCTAATGTTTATTTCATATTTTCAATTCTTCTCACACCTAACACGCCCTAAGATTGTCCATCTGAACCCATTTTACTTTAGATCTATACCTCTTATTCCAAACCATAGTCTCACTAATATACATTAACACAGATAAAAACATACTCTAATATATATATATATATATATATATATATATATATATATATATATATATATATATATATATATTTATATATAGTTATACACTATTATTTTTTTATTATATATATATTATTTATATTTATATATATATATATATATATATATATATATTTATATATATATATAATTTTTTGATTAAAATAATTTGAATATCTGCAATCATAATAAAAGAAAGAGTCGGAGTCGGTAATTTTCAAAAGGGTGGAGTCGGAGTCGGAGTCGGAGTCGGTAATATTCAAGAGGTCGGAGTCGGAGTCGGTAATTTTCAAGAGGGTGGAGTCGGAGTCGGAGTCGGAGTCGGAAAATTTTTGAACCGACTCCACAACCCTGAACTTGCTACGTTGGTGCTGCTATGCGAAAAACCTTTCGCCTAATAGGGTGTGCTAAGATATATTACAGCTATGCCACCGATACTTTTCTAGCAGTTATTATTTAATATTAATATTAATTCTTATATTGTCCAAACAATTAATACCATCTTTATACTATCCTGAGATCTGCATTGTTGGGAGTATCAATGTCAAGACTGCATACATCTTGGAAGCTCAATAGTAGTCCTAACCTCTTTTAATCTGCAAGGAAGAAAAGTCAAGAAGGTATGAGAAAATTTAAGGTTACCATTTATTGGGTAAGTAAGTGTGGCTTATCAGGCTGTTACTTTACTTTTTACTTGAATTACTTTATGCTTATATAAAGTATGCCGAAATAGGCAGAGAATCCTAATTAATTATTAAAAATTTAAAGGTACATAGCCACATTTGGCTCATTTGTCACAGTCATTATAAAAAGGATCACATTTTGAGGCAGCTTTTTGGTCATTCTTCTTGTGAGTTGTGCCCCATTTGTATATGTAATATCTAATAAATCTAAAAACATAGATTTAGGAGATTGGCCTAAAAAGATACCAACTTTTAAAGGGCTTCAATTTATTGTTTTAAGCTTGGGGCTTGTTGCTACTGTGATGGAGCTGGGTTGGCATGGAGCATCTTTGAACACCTTTCTAATTATATAAATCCTTAAAATTAATATGTAAATTCCACTTAAAGTTATTTAAAGCAATTAAAAGTAAAGTTTTTCACTTAATTTTATTATCTTTGTAATTAAATATTTTTTTTTTACATGGTCAAGATTAACTAAATTTAGTTAACTACTTTTTTTTATATATTTTCTACTTTAAATTTCCTTAAATTTCAATCTTGATTTTTTGTTAAAAAGGTTACACCTCAAGAGCATTGCCCTATCTAGGAGGGGAACTCCCCTAGGTAATTATAGAATATAGTATCTGGAGGAGGGGTCAAATTCTTAACCCTTGACCGTTGCCTTTTGACTAAGCTCTACCGATTCCGCTACATTTAGGGACATAATATTTTTTCAACAAATTTTCGTGGCATAATCTCTAACACAAACATGATAAGGAGCTGTGCGGTGCGAAAATATGCGGTGCTTTGACAGATTTGCTGA
>JABUQX010119140.1:7500-10000 GCA_015478945.1 Trachelipus rathkii | reverse complement strand
TAATATATTATATATATAATTATATATATACTTATATATAAGTATATATATATATATATATATATATAGTATATTTTGAGGTACTTGTGCTAAGACTAGGGACCGACCGGGGCGGGAATTTTGCCGGGGCCGGGGCCGGGCATGCCCTCTAATTTAGCCGGGCCGGGCCGGGCCGGGGCCGGGGCCGGGGTTAGCTAAAATTAGAAATGTAAGTCAAAAACACTGAAAGTCTTAAAATTTAGGATGAAAATTAAATATAATTTCAATTAATTAATAATTTAAATTATAAAAAAGGAATACATTTAATTAATTCAATTAAATAAATATTTTCGAAAGAATTTTTTAGAAAATAATTGATTTTCTAGAAGAATAAGTTGTATTATATATATATATATATAATATATATATTATATATATATATAAATATATAATATATATTATACATATATATATAGTATAAATATATATACTATATATATATCATATATATATATATATATATATATATATATATATAATATATTTAAGAACTACTTGTCGTAATGATATTATTTACTTTAGCAGAGGGAAGCCCTTGGATTCTTTTTTAGTATTATGCTTTACTGTCACTTCATTTTATTACTAAATGTACACAAATTAAAAACATTGTTAAAGACACTTTTTTTTTAATGAAATAAATTTTAAAAAAGTAAAGCTAATTTTCGTCCCGACACGCGATTCTTCTTCGGGCTTAGAGACTTTATTTCTTTCTTGATTTTCATCAGTTCAAGTGTGTTTCAGTTGTCTGCTATTTTCTTCATGGTGTTGCTGAAATATTTTGATGTTTTCAGATATTCATTTTGTATAAAATCTATCTTTTAACTTCACCGGGATGCTTATTGTAGTTGTTACTATTATAAATGCAAAAGGATTCCATGATTTTGCGATGGTTTGTGTGATTGATATTTCTGATCATCTTTATATTGTTGTATTGATAGAGTGCCTGTGTTGACGCCTAGACTTGTTAAAGCTGAATTTATGCTGTCCTTATGCAGCTCATCTGCGATGTGATTTTTTCTTCTTTGCAGAATCTATGGTTTCACCTATATATATGTTTTATTGCAAGTATTGCAGGGATGTGATATATACAGCTTTGGGGAGATTTTCTTTTCGTTTTTGGGGGTTTGAGAATGTTTTTTAAGGTGATGTTATTTGATGGAATGAGGGTAATATTTTTTGGTAATATTTGTTTTAACGAATATAATGGTAATAAAGGAATTGGTAAAAAGGAGGTGTTGCCTTATTTTCTGGGGAAAGGTGCCTATAGTGACCTCTTTTTTTTGCTTGTTAAATTTTTGTATGTCAAAAAACGCAGGATAGGAAAGGATTTGAAAGTATTTTGGATTATTTATTTCTTGCTGCTAGGAAGACGGGAGAGAAGCATATACGAAAGCACGGAGAAATAGAGAGATGACAGAACAGCCTAATTTTGTGTTTGGCGGAATGATTAGATAGCCAATGTATGATAGTTTGAAACCATATATGGAGTAATTTGCAAGTAATTGTTTATTCCATGCTGATTAAGGTTCGAGAAGGCGGATAGGTTGATGGGAAGGATTCTATCTGTATACTGAAACTGAAGGAATGAATAGAGTTAATATAGTTTAGGACATCATTAGTGTTGGTGTAGTAGTGATATGAAACGGGAAGGCCAATCTCTCATTACAACATAACTTCTTTCATTTTAATGGCAAATATTACAAACAAACTTTCGGCCTGAGTATGGGATCCCCACTGTCTCCCATACTCAGTAACATATATATGGAACTAACAGAATTTTATCATATTTTACCCCACCCTTTATTAAACAATAGTTTATGGATTAGATATGTAGATGACATTTTTGTCTCCCTCCCTCACAACACCAACCCTAATGATGTCCTAAACTATATTAACTCTATTCATCCTTCAGTTCAGTATACGATAGAAATGCCTTCCAACAACTATATCCCCTTCCTCGATACCTTAATCACATGGAATAACAATCACTTGCAATTTACTATATATAGAAAACAACATTCGCACCAAACTATATACATTGGCTATCTAATCATTCCCCAAACACAAAATTAGCTGTTCTGTCATCTCTATTTCTCCGTGCCTTTCGTATATGCTCTCCCCCCTCTTCTAGCACAAGAAACTAAATACATCCACAATACTTTCAAATCACTTTACTATCCTGAGATTTTCATCACAAAAGCATTTAACAAAGCAAAAAAGAGGTACTATAGCACCTTTCCCCCGAAAATAGCAACACCTCCTTTTTACCAATTCCTCAATTACCATTATATTCGTTAAAACAAATATTACCAAAAAATATTACCCTCATTCCATCAAATAACATTACCTTAAAAAACATTCTCAAACCCCCAAAACAAAAAGAAAATCTCCCCCAAAGCTGTATATATCACATCCCCTGCAATACTTGCAATAAAACATATATAGGTGAAACCATAGATTT
>JABUQX010119139.1:27500-31598 GCA_015478945.1 Trachelipus rathkii | reverse complement strand
TCTCCTTCACATGACCAAACCATCTCAACGTACTTTCATTTATTCTCTTATTTATCCCTGTCTTCACACCTCATAACTCTCTAATATGTTCATTCCTCATTTTATCAATTCTTCTCACATCATCTGTTTGCATCTGTTGTATATAATTTTCTCGACTCATACATAAACATCCTTCTTATTGTTTCACTTCCACTCCTATGTATTTAAATAATCCTTGCTCTTCTGTTCCTATTTTTAATTTTTTCTTAATTGTTTCTGTGACTTCTTCTAATATGTCATTTCCTCCATAGAATAAATCGTCCACGTGGCTACACATTACTATTAGTTCATTATTTCGTTTCCAACTAAATATTGTTGGATCTACTGAGCATTTCTCTCCTCCTACCTCTTTTATCGTTTTTACTACTTTATTATACCAAACATTAGCTGCGTCTTTCAATCTATAAACTGCCTCTCTTTAACTTCCATATTTTTTATGTTCTTATTTCTTTCGGAGGTGATATATAAACTGCTCTTTCAAGTTTATCTCCTGTAGATATGCTGTCTTAATATCCATTGTCTTACATTTCCAACCATATCTTTTTGATATTCCTATACATAATTTTAAGGTTTCAGTCTGTTGAATATTCTCCATCTTTTCTTCGAAACCTCGCACTACTAACCATGCCTTACAGACCCTTCTTCCTTCTTTAATTTTTTCTGTCACTATTCATCTTGTGGTTAAAACTTTTTGACTTTATTTCGGCCTCGTACACTACATTTTCAATCCAGCTTTCCAACTCCTTTAATTTTACTGCTAACACCTTTTTGCCCTCAAAATTAGCTGAAAATCTCTCCTCCTCATTTGGTATACTTGTAATGTTATGCCATTCCTTAAAATCATTCCACGTTTTTTATCCTGTTTGTAAATTCTCCACATTATAGCAATTATTCCAAAACTTGCTTGTAGCTTTCCTCCTCTTGCTATTATTTTACCTTTATCATTTCCCCTTGAACTTCTTTTCTTTGCTCGGTACCTCTCACCCCTTCTTCTTCTTCTTCTTCTTCTTCTTCTTCTTCTTCTTCTTCTTCTTCTTCTTCTTCTTCTTCTTCTTCTTCTTCTTCTTCTTCTTCTTCTTCTTCTTCTTCTTCTTCTTCTTCTTCTTCTTCTTCTTTCTTCTTTCTTCTTTCTTTCTTATTTCTTATTTCTTATTTCTTATTTCTTATTTCTTATTTCTTATTTCTTATTTCTTCTTTCTTCTTCTTTTTCTTCTTCTTCATTTTTTCTTTTTTCTTCAACTTTCTCTTCTTTTCTTTTCTTCTTTCTCTTCTTCTTCTTCTTCTTCTTCTTCTTCTTCTTCTTCTTCTTCTTTCTTCTTCTTCTTCTTCTTCTTCTTCTTCTTCTTCTTCTTCTTTCTTCTTCTTCTTCTTCTTCTTTCTTCTTCTTCTTCTTCTTCTTCTTCTTCTTCTTCTTCTTCTTCTTCTTCTTCTTCTTCTTTCTTCTACTGCAATGCCCATGTCCAAATTGAAGATGTAATTTACATAGTTTAGTTCAAGATGAAATGAACCTGCTTATTCCATTAACGATACGCTCCCATCTTATCGGAAGTTGAGCGTCACCAGAGTACAAAGCAGTCACCCAATTATGTTAGCGTAGAAGCAAACGCAAGGCCCCCAATCGGCCCGATCAAGTGCCAGATATATATATATATATATATATATATATATATATATATATATATATATATATATATATATATATATATATATATATATATATATATATATATATATATATATATATATATATATATATATATATATATAAACAATTAAATCGACAATTAAAAAGGACTAGTTATAGCAAGGTGGTATTTGGTTGGTTAAGCAGAAGGCTGGTGTTCCTCTGGCCAACTCTTGGAGACTCTCTTGAAAAATTAAATTATAATTTAGATTGCAGATAATCTTAAAGATCTCTGAGATCAGGCGAAGGTAGTGAAGTAGAGTCAGTAGAAGATCTTGTAGTCTAACTTCTAAATGAGAAGGGAGGCAGTCCAATTTCTTATAGAACTTTCTTCTTTTCTTAGCTTCGTATGATTTTAGTGACCTCCTAAAGGCTAATAAGACCAAAGCAGAAAACAACATTATTCTTCAGCGAATAAAAATGTAATTAACTTAAAATAATAAAAATTATATAAAAATAATTAATTTTTTATACAAAAAATATTTATATTTACTTTTAACAATATTTATAATATTTATCTTCATTTTATTATGGAATAATCTACTAAAAACAACTTCACTATATATGTACTAAAAACTTTACTATATATTTACTTTCCCACCAGAACACGGAGTGACTTATTTCCAAAGTGTACTCGGCGTGGAGGGTTTCTTCTTAAGGTTGGAACATTATGGGCATCAGAGACATCTGTGATATAAGGGGTGCCATGGACATCGGATACATCATGAACATCAGGTGTATCATGGATTTCTTGATTTGTTGTAAGTGTTGACAGAATATAGTCACATTAACCTGAGGCTGGTAAGCCTGGAATTAACGGCGTGACTGATACTTCTGTCTTCACAGTTCTGTATGTTGCTTGAAGTTATTCATTGCTTTTGCATTTTGAAGTTGGTCTCAGTGTCGATAGAAAATAGTCACTTTAGACTGAGGTTGATACGCCTGGGAATAATGGTGTGACTGAAATTCCCATCTTCACTGATGTTGGTTGTCTGAAGGCGTCGTTTAGAGGGTAGATTCATTAGTTTTAAAGTGGAGGAGTTGTAGTTTGATATCTTGGATTGCTTCTCCGCTTGGAAAGTGTAGAATGTGTGAGACGCCTCATTTTTCTTTTTGGTCGTAGGTTTGGTTAAATAGGTAGTGGCCACTGATGAAGTTTCCAGGTTCAGTGGAAGGAGGGCTAGGAAGTTATCTTCTGGATTGCTCTTGGTTAGATAGTTGATCGTCTTGCATCTTTATGGCATAAAATTGTCAGCTCTGGGGTCACCAATTATATAGCTAACTAGGCTATATAGCTGAAAGAGAATCAATAATTAAAAAGGACTACTTATAGCAAAGTAGTATTCGGTTGCCTAAGCAGGAAGCTGGGTGTTCTTCTGGCCAACTCTTGGAGACTCTCTTGAATAGTTAAATTATTATTTAGATGGCAGACAATCTTAAAGATCTCTGAGATCAGGCGAAGGTAGTGAAGTAGAGTCAGTAGAAGATATTGTAGTCTAATTTCTAAATGAGAAGGGAGGCAGTCCAATTTCTTATAGAACTTTCTTCTTTTCTTAGCTTCGTATGATTATAGTGATCTCCTAAAGGCTAATAAGACCAAAGCAGAAAACAACATTATTCTTCAGCGAATAAAATGTAATTAACTTAAAACAATAAAAATTACATAAAAATAATTAATTTTTCATACAAATAATATTTATATTTACTATTAACAATATTTATAATATTTATCTTTATTTTATTATGGAATAATCTACTAAAAACAACTTCACTATATATACTAAAAATAACTTCACTATATATATATATATATATATATATATATATATATATATATATATATATATATATATATATATAGTATATATATTTATAAAATAAAAAAAATATATAAATATATATTATATATATATATATATATATATATATATATATATATATATATATATATATATATATATATATATATATATATATATATATATATGGTAAAACCTACTTGACAACCTCAGGTTAAATGTTGAGTCACTGCCTATATATATATATATATATATATATATATATATATATATATATATATATATATATATATATATTTATATATATTATTATATATATAAGTTACATATATATATATATATATATATATATATATATATATATATATATATATATATATATATATATATATATAAATATATATATATATATATATATATATATGATTGTTGTTACATATATATATATATATATATATATATATATATATATATATATATATATATATATATATATATATATATATATATATATATATATGGTGCATGTGAATTTGATGGCTCGCTTGCGTAGTTTTTTTATGCTGAAAAAGTTTA
>JABUQX010119139.1:17500-20000 GCA_015478945.1 Trachelipus rathkii | reverse complement strand
TTTACTTGCTAATGGCAAACCTACCACTGGTCTTGATGGAGTTTTTTTATTATTTTTTTACATATTTCACATTCTCTCACAATTTGCTCCAATTCTTTTCTTACATTCCAAAATCTTCTTCAGTTACTTGTTTTTCATTAGCATTCTTTATTGTTTTAAACAACTTTTCTATTCCACAATGTGCAAATTGTCTATATAGTTTTTTCAATTTTTCTTTTCTATCCTTTTCTTTTATCCAATTTTCTTTAAATTGACTAATCCAACATGTTTCCTTTTGTTTTCTATTCAATAATATGCTGGAATGTCCTTCATTATCAAATGTTTTCACTTTCATTAGGTTCAAATCACAAATGTCAACAGTTCCGTCTTCAATATTAATCTTTAATTTCATTCTTTTCATAGCTGATTTACTGCTAATACTGTATATCACCCCCTATTACATTGATTTTTAAATCAAAACTCTTTTCTTTTGATTATACAAGGCAATAATATTTCTTTTAATATTTTATACTCTGTTTTTCCAAAGACCAAACTACCATCTTTAAACTTTTGTGTGTCTTTAATATATTGTAATTCTTCATCGGTTAATTCACTAATCAATTTTGTTAATTCTAATTCTCCTATAATAGCCATTACATCTTCTTGATATTTAATTTTTTTGTTTTCATTATATTTTTCATTATTACTGAGAAATGTTCTATTCATTTTTCTTTCTACTATTATTCTTTCTTCTTTTTCTGTATTGATAATGGATGTCATTTTTTCTTGATATTGTTTTTCATTATTTCTTTGTATAAAATATATAGATTTATTAATTTTTTCCTCTATCTGTTTATTTTCTTTACAATTCTTCATTGGGTGTCCTTTTTTACATTTCCAACACACATTATTATATTTTTCATTCCTATAAAAATCTTTGGTTTTATGGTTATTACGTTTTGCAAATATTACATTTATTTAAGTTAAATTTCCTTCTCTCCAGTAGCATTCTTCAGTATTATGGTTGTTATATTTATATATGGTACAAAATTTATTATCATTATACCAATTTTCTTTTTTAGCTTCTTCTTTTTCTACTATTTCAACTACTGATTCCATCATATTTACATCTGATTCTTTAATTTTTATGAAAGTATTTGTTTTAATTCCTTTAATCTTATTTATAATTAACTTTCTTTCCATGTCCTTCATATTTGAGTTACTGATCAATTTGTATGAATGTACTTGGTCACTTATTTTAATATCATCAAGTTTTTCACAATCTCTTTTTGCCTTATCATATCTTCATACATATTCTCTAAAGGATTCTTCTTTCTTTTGTTGCATATTCAATAGTGTTTGTACTTTAAGATAACTTTCTTGTTCTTTATTTCTACAGTATCTTTCTTTTAGTGTGTTTATAATTTTTTCTACTCCATCTTCCGTCCATAATTCTTCTTTCTTTAAAGACATAAATACTTCTAGTGGTTCACCTGCTAAACCTCCTATTATTTGTGCTATTTTTGTTTTTTCCTTTTCCTGAGATACTTCTCTCCATACTTTTAACTTGAATAAATATTCTTCAAAAGATTCTTCTCTTTTTCCACTAAATTTAGGTATTGTCAAATTCATTTTTCTTTCTTCTGTTATTTCTCTGTTTTCTTTACTCTACTAGATCCTTTATCATGTTAGTCAATTTATCCATTGTTATTGATAAAATCTCTTCTGCTTTTTCTTCCTCTTTTGGCATTTTGTTTTTTCCTTTTAGTACACAAGAAAATTTGGATATAAAATGTTTAAATGTAAAATAATGCTACCTTACTAAGTAGATGTAATCAAGTTCAGTTTGTTTCATTGTTGGGAAAGATTTTCTTTGTTGATATCTTTATCATTCCTTTTTTTTTTTAATTATGTACATAACATATTTCATTTTTCTTATTTTCTTTATTCTTCCTGTATTCTATTTTCTTTTAATTAAATATTTCTCTATTGTTTTAACTTTTTTAATATCTTATATGTTATGTATAAAAATTTAATATTAATTACATAACAATTATAAACTAATCTTTCTTTATACTATTTTTTCTGAAAGATATGAAGAATAATTATATATATATATATATATATATATATATATATATATATATATATATATATATATATATATATATATATATATATATATATATATATATATATATATATATATATATATATATATATATATATATATATATATATATATATATATATATATATATATATATATATACACCGTCAAATGGGGGAAAACTGGTAAAATTATCCTTTTTTTTTTTCTTGTCAAGTCATGAAAAATCGAAATTTCAAGTTACACCCATATTTAATGTGTTTTTTCTCAAATTCTTGAACCTTCTCTTTAATAAAAGCATATAAAATAAAGAAAATATTAAAAATGTGAAAATAAATATTTAGTTTTTTGAAAAATGCTAGTGTGAAAATGTGAAAACAAAAATTTTTAGTAATTTTTTGAAAAATGCTA
>JABUQX010119139.1:0-12500 GCA_015478945.1 Trachelipus rathkii | reverse complement strand
TTCCCTCTTCAGCTAGTGTCTCTTGCATTAACACATCAACAATATCAACGAAGTGATCCTTAAAAACACGAATGCTCTTGTACTTCTCTGACCATCTAGTCTCAGACAGTGTAGGAATGTTAGCAATAAGCTTGCGTCGTAAAACGGACTCGCGATGAAATGTGATTATCTCCTCGATAGTTCCAACTCAGTTTCGAATTTCTGGGATAACGTTTAAGTCGTTCACGACAAAGTTTAGCTTGTGGGAGGGGCAATGGAAGTGGAAGTACAAGGTTTTTGTTTTGTTTTTTGTACTTTTGCCTTAAGATCGCCTGCACATTCCCTTCTTTCCCAGACATGGTGGAACATCTTTCGAAGCATAAGCCCACACATTTATCAGGGCCTAGGTTTAAGTTGGTCACAAAATCATCAATGGCTTTGGCAATACTTATGGCACTAAGTCTTCAAGCTCTACAAAGCCTAAAAATTCTTCGATTTCATTGGCCTTTTCATCGAAGAAACGTAATCCAATAGGCATCTGTTCTTTGCCAGAAATATCCGCAGTTTCGTCAGCGAGAATGCTGTAAACGCGAGCTTCTTTAACCCTTGTGACGATTTGTTCCCTGATTGTAGCGCTACATAGATCAATTATTTCATTTGGTATAATAGATAATCGGTAAGACGCGTTTTTTGGTCCATGCTCAAAATTGTTTTAATTCTGAATTACCTGAATCAGCAACGGCATAAGTTTATAAGTACGCCTTCATCCAGATTCTTGCCTCTGAGGACAGTACTTTTTTGTCTTTTCTATTATTTTTTGCAAAGACTGGTGAAGTTGGGTGTCCACTGGAACGGCCTTAGTGAACGATTTTAAAGATCCCATTGCAGCCTGGTGTCCCTGGGTCTGTAGATATGCTTTACAATAATCGTGTACGTCCTTGTATTTAGTGAAGGGTCTGATGATGAAAGAACACCAACTACCTCTCATGCTGGCTGACGGCGGAAACAACACACATATTTACGGAAAGCACCTTTTAGTCGCTTTGAGACAACCGTCGTCATCAGTTACACTTTCACTGTCTGGCACCATGATTTGAAACGTAGAAGAAGGCCTCGCAGTCGCAGTGTCTGAACCAGAGAGTGGTTGTACTTCATTGTCCTCATCGCTGCTGCTGCTGCTGCTGCTGCTGCTGCTGCTGCTGCTGCATTTCTTTCGTTTTAAATCCACTGCAAAAATAAAATATAAATTGTACACAACGTTGGTGTGGGCCAGGGTTGTGGAGTCGGTTCAAAAATTTTCCGACTCCGACTCCACCCGTCTGTTTCCAACAAATTACCTGACTCGACCGACCTCTTGAAAATTACCGACTCCGACTCCACCCTTTTGAAAATTACCGACTCCGACTCCACCCTTTTGAAAATTACCGACTTTGACTCCGACTCCACCCTCTTCAAAATTACCGACTCCGACTCCACCCTTTTCAAAATTGCCGACTCCGACTCCACTCTCTTCAAAACTACTGACTCCCCGACTCCGACTCCACAACCCTGGTGTGGGCGATACGAACATTGCAAGTTAAATAAAATCATGTAATAAAAATAAACTTCACTTCTAACCACAAAATTTTCTATTATCCATTTGTAATTAAGTGGATGCGCTTTTATTAAGGTGCGTGCGATGACACTGAAAAAACAAACTGTTACTGTCGTAAAATATTGCCCACACTATACACTTGTGAGAATAATTAAACTGCACCGACTATAACCGAAAATGCGCTTGCTTTTATATATGTATGAGGTTGTAGTTCTTATGACTTCTCACATAGGGCAAAAGTGTCTCTATTTCGTAATTAGTTTGTTTCAAAATATTGAAATACCAACAGCCAACCTATTAATCACTTTTTCCACACACACACACACGCACGCACGCACGCACGCACGCACGCCTGAGAGAAATGCTCAGTTAAGTTTGGTAAGCTAGCTACAACAGCCTCCTTTGTCAGACAATTCTAATTTACAGTCAAATACTAGAACATCATTGAATATAAATCAAGTTTCTGCACCATCTTCTCAAGGAATCACATTTGTAATTGGTGGAAGTCATGATAATACTACCGCACCTATATCTTTAGCTTCTTTAGCAAATTCTCTAAAGAAGAATTCTGTTTCAACTATTAATTCTAATCTTATAACTCAGTTGACTAATTCGAATACAGGCTCAGTTCAAGGAATATCTATTTCATCCCATGACCAATTGCAAAACAGTCAAGATCATTATGTGTGCCAGACTCAACAGTCAACTGTCAATCAGTCTCAAAAAGTGCAAACTTCAAATCTTCCCCAACATGCTTCAGTATTTACTAGAACTAGTATTCAACCTCAGCAGCATTATGCTTCCCAGATTGTAACCCAAGTTGCTCAGTCACAAAATCAGTTTATAACAAGCCAATCTGTTTCTCAACAACAGCAAACACAACAACAGCAGCAGCAGCAGCAGCAACAACAGCAGCAGCAGCAGCAACAACAGCAGCAACAGCATCAGCAACAACAACATCAGCAACAACAACAACAACATCAACAACAACAACAACAACAACAACAACATCAGCAACAACAACAACAACATCAGCAACATCAACAACAACAGCAACAACAACAACAACAACAGCAACAGCAACAAAATAGCCATATACAGTTAGTACAGTCACATCAGCAAACAAATCAAGTTGCACAAGTTTCTGTGGCTCCTCCGACTCCTTCCCCAAAGAAATCTAGTAAGAAGAAGAAGCCAGGAGAAAGGAAGCTTCTTCCATTAAAGGATAGAGAATATGATGCAGAAATTCATTGTGGTGTTCTTATAATAGACACTGGAAAACCTTGCACTCGATCCTTGACATGCAAAACTCATTCTCTTACCCTCAGAAGAGCAGTTCATGGAAGGTCCAAGAAATTTGATGAACTTTTAATTGAGCATAAAGCTGCGAAAGAAGCCCAGATGAAAGCGTCAAAACCCCCAGAAGCAGCTGCCAATATGATTCAAGTATGTTTTATTTTTTTATTTTTTTTTTATTTTTATTTTTTTTTAATAACATTCTATCCTTGAGTTATTCTGTTATACCTTCGTCTTTACCACATTATAAGATTTTTTTTGTTCTTTAAAATGTTACTGAATGCTTAAAGCCTTCTAATGATGTTTATGCTGTTTTTCTTATGTATCAAGAATGTGTGAAACATATTTTTGTTTAAAATAATAATAAAAGTAATAATAATAATGTGACTTATAAGGATTGGATTGTAAGCATGAATGTGTGTTGTTACATTACAGAGTACCCCTCCAAGAAGCTCTGTGGGCTTGAGCAACACCAGCAGTATCGGGCAGTTGAATGGCCCATCTGCATATGTGGCTTCTAATGTGGGTACCTCTTCTACCTCTTCAACTTCACTCTTTGTGAGAACGTTAGGAGGAGGCACACAAACTACTCATGTTACAGTGCCTCATCCTGATCCATCTCCTAACTCTGCAACTCATTATTATTCCATGGACCCTCCAAGTACTTCTTCCCATTCACAGACCACACCACCTTCTCCTGCTTATTGGACATCCCAACGTCCAGCCCCGCCCCTCAGCCACAGTGATAATTTCTTTGTTGGAGAATCACCTAAACCTCTTGCTGTGAGTTTGTAATTAAAAGCAGAAAATTTTTCATCATATTATAGATTATAATTTTTGAGAAATATTAATGAAATAATCCTTATAAAATACTAGATTTTTTTATTTTATTTTATTTTGTGCATAGTGCTTCTTTTAAAATGATAAGAATGTATTTGTCATTGTATTATTCTAATTTTTTATTTTTTTAATCTGATTTGCAGGTATGTAGTTATAATGCCAGAAGATTAGGAGGGTATTTATCAACTGATCATAAAGTTGATGCTCTTCGAAGTGCATTCGCAAATGCATTAAGAAAGCCTCATATGGGATCCAATAGTGATAATAGTATATCTAATAACATAATATTTAATAATAATATTGAAAGGTTTAATAATGTGAAACCCCTACTTGCAAGAAAGCTTCAAGCTACCATTCCTTCAAATCCTAATGTCAATAAAGAAGGAATAGGTGTTGGGGTTGGTTATAATGGTCATATACAATTAAATAGCAGTAATGGTGTGGCAATTCATAATTCAACATTAACTGCTTCTTTAAAAAGACAAACTCACCCCGATTTATTAAGACAAAATAGTACAGTAGTTAATACTAAAAGTAAAAGTAAAAAAGTGAAGTCAAATGATAGTACAATAAATTATGTTAGTAATGTTGTGCAATTAGATGCAAGTGGTAGTAAAAATCACTTTCCTGTGGTGGCTGTTAGTTTGCAAAATGGCTTGACTAATCCTCAGACTATAACTTTTGGCAATGTACCTATTGCTGGTGTAAGAAATTCAAATCATTCATTAAAACTACATCAACCTATAACAGTAAGAGATGCGCAAGTTAGTGATCCAAGAACAAATTCTGGGGATGGTGCTAATTTTGTGCTGGGATCAAGCTTGCCGAGTGGAGGTTTTGTTATTGATACTCTAAAACCTCTCAAGAGCGAAGGTACAGGCAGCATTCGTTTAGAAGGCTCGAAGCTTATTTCTAAAGGTAAGCTATGCATCAATTATATATATATATATATATATATATATCTACATATAGTATATATATATATATATATATATATATTATATCATATAGATAATATATATATATATATATATAGAATATATATATAATATACCGGTATTATGTATATATATATATAATATATTAATATAATATATATATATATATAATATATATATATATATATATATATTATATATATATATATATAATATTATATATATATATATAATATATATATTATATTATATAAATATAATATATATTATATATACAGTATATAATATATATATATATATATATATAATATATTATATATATATAATATATAAAAGTATATAGTATATACTAATACTAATAAAAACTTCCGTTTGACCATGCTTTATCCCTTTTCAGAGGGCTAATACGGGGGGACTATAGGAAATAGAACTTTAAGGCTGGCTATCACAAACCAAGCGCCACTACGTGTTCGCATAATTAATTTTCAATTCATTATATATATATATATATATTATATATAATATATATATATATATTATTATATATATATTATATATATATATATATATATTATATATATATATAAATACTTTTTTTTTTTATAAAGTTCACACCTCACGGGCATAAGCCCTATTTTAGGAGGGGAACTTCCCTAGGTAATTTCTACCTTGGATTCGGACTAGGAATTGAACCCGGCCCTTGCCATGCGACTCTGTCGCTCTACCGATGGAGCCACGGTCCTTACTTACTTACTTATTAGCCCCCCCCGCCTCCCCTCCTAGAGAAGCGTTTGATCTTGAGATATTGAGCCGCCACATTATGCCGGGTCCAGAGATCCATGAGAAGGTTTTGTATTAAGGTAGGCGTGATTTCCATCAAGTTCGAAGCAGTTTATTTAGTAAGAGATGTCTCGTGTTGTCATTTGTCAGGGAGGGACAGGGACATCTTTTAGATGGGATGGCATTACTTTGGGTTGTCTCTTAAAAAATATCTGTGGGGGATATTTCAGATTGACATGCTTGGAGTATGGTGTTGTTTAGGGCATGCAGAGATTGTTCTTTGGGTTATATTGAGTATGGGTGTGTTTGTAATGGGAATTTGGGGATGGTCTGGTAAAAGTTATTTACTATAAAGTTGGCAATCTATCATGTCTAGAATTTCTACGGGAAGGATTTTTGTTTGGTTTATTTCTGAGGGCTTTGTTTTGTACAGCTTCTGTTTTTTGAATATTGGTCTGGTGATAATAAGGATTCCCAGGCTGGTGATGCATAGTTTAAGAATGGATGGAGGTATTCCCTATATAATACTGTTAAGGTCCATTTGTGTTGATCAAAATTTGTTTCCTGTTTGTGTTTTCATTGGGTTTAATTTATGTAGGTATGACTCTAGAGATGGTATTGTTTATGTGGGGGTGAATGTCATGTGTGTATAAAAAGTTAAGTCAAGGAGGGTTGTATGTTAATTAAGTGGGAGTCTATTATTTGAGAGCAAAACTATTGGATGAATAATGAATATTCGATTTTCTTCTGTCAGTTTGAGTATTGTGATAGGACTTTTGATTTGAGGAGAGGCAGTCATTCTCTTTGTTGATTGCCATTGTTCCATATGTGTGGGTTTGATGGTGCAAGAAGGAATAAGTATTTTGGGGATGAGGTCATTAGTAAGAAGGAGGTAATGGGCTAGAATGAGGAAAGCTTGAACGAATGGTAAAATCCGCAGGTTACTAGATGAAAATTACTGGTGAAATAGGTCAAAACGGGGAAGGCGAGGGATGGTGGAAATTGATGGATTTGAAGTTGTGTTGTAACAAAAAGCTTTATAGAGATATAGTCCGAGGGTGTGGGGAATGGAGAGAGCATGGTAATATAACCTTCTATATAAGGGTAAGGGGGATAAGAGAACTGTAGGGAATTATTAGGAGGGATTAGTATTGATTCGCTCGTATACCTTTCACGTCTCAGGGAAGAGCACTATTACCTATAAAGAGATCATGATTATGACATATGCTTGCCCGTGATCTAATATAATAGATTACGAAACCTGACGATCTTCTTGTGTGGTCTTAGCAATCCCAAAAGCTGCATAAACTCGTGATGTAATTTCGCTCATGAGTGCTCGCGGGTGTCATATTCAACCAGACGTCTTAGTTCTTCGAAAGTCTCAAACATACATCCGCAAGTACTACTGATGCTTATACGCGTGTGATAGCAACTCGCGAGCACTTACTCGGTCTATTCATCGACTGAATCTTAATCATCATTCACACAGATAGGACCCCAATAACGTCAGAAGGTCCCATCCAGCCAGTCTTCTTAACACACTGCTCGCGCTCCCATCACGCGAAAGTGAGCGATATGGAGTAGGAGACTTCATCGAGAGCATTACTTGTGCATGAACATAAATCTTTTTTGTACAGACGTCCCTCCAGTCGTAACACCTATCAATTCGAAGTAAATTGAATACATTCATCTGTACAAGAGAGAGAAGGCTTGTTATACGAAGCGCCACTGGTTCGCGTCCGCATACTACATCCGTGTTCTACGATGGGTTCTTAACACTGGCATCTCATCTGCGATATAGGCCGCATTATCTGCTCACTCCTCTAACTGTTCAGGACCACAGACGATGATTTAGGACTTAATTGTGAAAAGCCTCTATGGCAGGTGCCCTCTGGACTTCCGTAGACTTATGTATGCGCGCAGATTCATCTCCATTTGTTCAGCATATATGAGTTCTGTCTGGAACGCTGCGCGCCATCTGCTTCAATTGATCCTATCACGAATACCATATCATATCTGCTTATGACAGGGGGTAGGCTTCTGGTAAGTTTTATAACAACACAAAAAAGAATGAGTTGGAGCAGGATGAACGCCTCAATTATAGCACTCCCATAATAAAAGAAGATTTTGGAGGGTGGGTATGACACGATATTAGCGACCTAACGCTCCTTATTAGTAAAAGGACAATGAAATAGCGTGTGTTAACGAGAATTAAATTTAGAGGATGCCGAAGTTGGCAAAGTTATAGCATGTGCACCTTTATAGTAAGGAAGAAGTAGCGTTTGAGGGTATGCCGCGTTATTTTATAATTTAAGCAACTCTCGGGCTAATAGTATAAAAGAAGTAAGCGGAGATATGCCACTGGTGCTCCAAGGACCTGAGAGTCTTGTGTGAGTGCGCTTAGTAGCACTCCCTTCTATAATAAGGCGCGTGTCTAAAAGTAGATTGTAGAAATAATCCTGTTTAGTGTTAACGCGTTGTGTTTTGCACTATTGTATTAGTAGTTGAGTTGAGCTAATTTAGCACTCTTTTCTGACGTAACATCCTATGATAAAAATCGATATATATGTTTCTGGCAGTGACGGTTGTGGAACACGCGTCCTTTATGAAGGCCTAACGACTCCGTGCATTTATGGTCTGGATAATGGTAACTCGATACACTATGCTGGTTAGTTCATCCAGACACTCTCTATTAAAGTGGTTACTACTCAGAATTTCCTTAAACTTTATTTATAATTGCTATGTGTACTCTTCAAGGGAAACTATGTATATCTTGTATCAGTGAATATGACGTAACAGTCCAATACACCGAAGTGAGTTATATAATAAATATTTTTGAGGGAAGTTGTAGTTCGATTAATAAATTAGTGATGTAAGGGAGTTTAATTTATTTAGTTTAGGTAAGTGAAAGGACTGATATTTAATAGAGTGTCGTAATGTATTTTGCTTTTGTTTGGTGGTATTTATGTATAATGAGTGAAAAGATTTCTTATCTATAGTGATGTTTTTATATTCCTACTTTCAGACCTTTGTCCCCAGACTAGAAGGAGCGTGAAACTCACTATGCTTCTGCGACATCCCGAGTTTTACTCCTCCCCGTGCAGCACGTATTGTGGGATGAGGTCTTTAGGTCATGTTTAGGAGCAAAACAAAATAGAGATAGTTGAGTGTAATATATAAAAATATATATATATATATATACATAGTATAGTAGCTTGCTTTATTAGTGAGGTGAGATAATGATATACTTTATGATTAGAAGAGACTGAAGATAAAAAGTGGATTGTAATTCATATATTATTTATTATTAGGAAATGCCTTCAAAAGGATAGATATAGTCAGTTGATTGTTAATAAAAGTTTTGAGACTAATAGTATAAGTAGGCAAGTAAAAGAATAGTTAGCTTATATAATATATATTATATATTATATAGTATATATATATATATATATATATTTTATATATATATATATTATTTAATATATTAATATATATATATATATCCTTAATATACATAGAAGAGAATGATGTATATAGTAGTTATTTATGTGTAAATATATTGATGTCATATTATTTGTGTAGATATATTATATTTTTAGTATATAGTAGAAACCCAGTAAAGTTATAATAATTATGACCAAAGACAAAACATGATTCTTTTGCTTGAATATAGATAATTATATCACATCAGTGAGGGTCTGTATATCGTTAAGTCTATTTGTGATGAAATCTATTATATATATGAGGTATTATAGTATGTATAGTAATTTTTTCTGATACTTTCTAAATATGAGATAGAGTTCTACTAATACTAATTAAGAAGGCGTATTTAATTTTTAATAATAAGTAATAGGATGGTATAATGATAGTACTAGTGCTATCTTTTAGTGATATATATTTGTTTCTAATATGTTATTAGCTATTTACTATATACTTACATTCTGTTATTATACCGGTATTAGTTAATGAGTATATTATATATTAATACTAGCCCCTTGCGCCCCAATTATACTATATATGTGAATAATATATATGAGTATATATATAAATATATTAAGATTGTAATATTATATAGTATATATATATTATTAATTATAATATATATTATATATTATAAAAATATTTTTTTATATATATATTATTAATATATTTAATATATATATTATAATTTATAATTTATTAATATATAATATATATTATATATAAATATATACTATATATTAATATATATATAACTTATATATATTATTTTAATATATATTATATAATTAATAAAAAACTTATATTATATATATATTAATTTAATACTATTAATTATTAATATTATAATATTATATATATTAATATATATATTAATATATTATTAATATTAAGTTAAATATATATATATAATATATTTTAATTACTAAATAATTTATTTATAATATATATAATTATTATTAAATATATTATAATATTAATATATTAATATATATATATATATATATATATATATAATATTATATTATAATTAATTAATATATATATATATTATATATATATATATATATATATTAATATATAAATATTTAATATATAATATTATATATAATTAATATTATATAATATTAATATATTAATATATATATCAATAAACATTCATATTATTATATATTAATATATTATATATATATATATATATATACTATATATATATATATATTATATATATATATATAATATTAATTTATAATTATATAATATATATATTTTATATATTATTGATACTACATATTCTTTACTAACCCTTTAGACTAACTACATCACCCATATTCATGGCAAGCTAATATGAGTACTCAATCCCCATATATATATATCCGCTGTAGAAGAAATGAAAAAGGAAGAATCAAAATTGGAGATCAAATTTTTAAACTATAAGAGCTGGAAAGATTGTTGCAATTTAAACGGAAAAAAGACTTTTTACTATACTATAGAGTATAAGATATATGCACGATCTAATAGCCTATAGTCTGAGGATTCAATTCACTGATTTATGTATTTCTATATATATATTAGTGTTATATTGTATGTAGAAGACTTGGAGATAGATCATGATACATTAGATATATTATAATATAACTAAATATTTTAAAGTATCTAGGTAGTAATAATATGTATTATATATATCCTATCTACTATATTACTTCATATATTAATGAGTATATATGATATTATATATATAATAATATATTTATATAAATAATACATATATATAATATATATATAAATATATATATAATATATATATTAATATATTATAATTTATATATATATTATAATATATTTTATAATATATATATTATATTATAATATATATATTATATATTATATATAATATATATATATTATTTATATATATATGTTATGTATATATTATATATATAATATATATTAATATAATATTATAATAATTAATACATATATTAATATTATAATATATATATAATATATTATATATAATAATAATTATATATTCATTTTATTTTTTATAATTTATATTTATATATATATATAATAATATATATTATATAATATAATATATATATAATATATTATATATATATATATTATTAATATATTTTAATATATTATATATATATATATACATATATAGTTTATATATAATATAATAAATATTATATTTATATCAATAATATATTTATATTTATACATATAATATATTATAATATCATTTATACCAATATATATATATTATATATTATATATATATGATATATATATATATAATTATAATTATATATATAATTAATTTATAATATAATATATTTATAATTTATTTATAATATATATATATACTTAGGATATATTATATATGTACTGTATATATATATATATATTATAATATATATATATATATATAGTTATATAATTATTTATATATATATAGTTAATATATATTAATATATATATATCATAATGTATGTTAATATAATATATTATATATTATATGTATGTATGTATTTATAAATTATATAATATATATATATATATATAATAATATATATATTATTATATAATATTATATATATTAATATATATTATATATATAATATATATATATATTAATAATATAATAATATATATATATAATTATATATATATATATATATATATATATATATATGGGAAATGTGTTTTTTTTTACTCCGTTTAAGCTTTAAACAAGTATTATATGTTTGATATGACAATATTTATTTATTAGTTCATCATGAAAATCGTAAATCAGTGTTTTTTTTTTTCAATGTGTGTCGATTACATTGGCTTCTCCCCCTCTCCCCCCCCACTCTGATACTCCCTCTCCCCGATAATGTATACACCTTGCTGTGGTTGGGGTGATAAGATTTCTTTTCCCAAGTGTGCCTGCAGAGACATACGTTAATGCGTTTTGTCTTATTTTTTCTTCCTCGTTTTGTTCAGTGATTCTCCTATATCTCGTTTATATTTTATAGTTCTTATTAAGATATTTTGCTTTAATTTATATTATTATTATTATTTTATTTAATGTTATATTATTATTATTATTATTATTATTATTATTTTTATAATGTATTATATTTAATTATAATTTATTTATTTTATATATTATTATATTATTTATTTTAATTGTATTAGAAATGTCAGTAAACAGTTAGATATCTGTATAAATATATATATATATTATATATATATATTATTTATTTTTATTTTTATTTATTTATTATTATTATTATTATTATTATTATTATTATTATTATTATTATTATTATTATTATTATTATATTATTATTATTATTATTATTATTTATTCTATCTGATTATTATTTAATTATTACTTATATTATTAAGTATTATTTAATTATTATTATTATATTATGCTATTATATAATGTTATTTATTTAATATATAGTTTTAAATTTATTATATTATTATTAATTTAATTATTATATATATATTATATTATTATGTATTATATATTTATTTATAATTTATTATAATTATATATTAATTATTATTATTATTATTATATGTTATTT
>JABUQX010119138.1:17500-25382 GCA_015478945.1 Trachelipus rathkii | reverse complement strand
AAGCGGGTATGTGTGCGTGCATACGTCATCATAGTGTAAGAGGCACGCGTGTTTGACATATCCAGGTGTCTTCGGTACTATCGAGCAGCGCTGGAGGCTCGGTGTTGATGTATGTATCCGGGGTGGCTTCATGCGTATAATACCCGAAGTGTGTGTAGGTGTAGGTGCAGGTGTGAGCCAGGGGGGGTGTATGTGATCTGGCTGCTAATGGTTGGTATGGCGGTGCGTGTGCATACAGGGGGGTGTAGCGGTTCAGGCATGTTTGTGTGTGTGTGTAGGTGTAGGTGTGAGCGTGTAAGTATGTTTATATGTAAGGAGTGTGTGTGTGTGTGTGTGTGTGCAAGATGGCGTGTGTTTATATGTATGTGTGTGTGTGTGGTCGATAGCGATTTTACTCTCTCTCTCGTTGTATATATACAGTTAGTAAAAAGAAGAGAGTGAGCAGTTATATATATATATTAGTTATATATATATATATATATATATGCTATATATATATATATTATTATATTATATATATATATATATATATATATATATATATATATATATATATATATATATATATATATATATTCAAAATAGAGATACACTTTTTCTAAATTTTAATATAGAATAGCTATTTCCAAAATTTGGGCTATGCATAAAAATGATTTATATATAAGTAACATTTGTTTATATATTAATGGGCATTCAGCCGGAGCCCAATTAGTTAAGTTCAATACACTTCCTTAAGAGGCTACGGGTCGAGTTGCAGTTCGGTTAGTGACTGGTATAGGTCACATTTTTTAAATTCCCACAATTCCTTTGTTCATTCTTGTGGGTGGGATGATTCGCATCAGAAGATAGAAGATGTTATGCGCGTGCGCATGATGCATATACATGTATGCGCAAACGTCTGTGCATATACAATGGCTAAGTAGTATAAAATGACATGCGGTGACCATTCCTTAAAGAGGGCCCAAGGGGTTCAGGATACCTGTGAAACCTTCCAGAAGAGTACAAGAGCAACTATATATATATATATATATATATATATATATATATATATATATATATATATATATATATATATATATATATATATATATATATATATATATATATATATATATATATATATATTTTATATAAATAAATAAAAGAATATATAGAGAAGCAAGAAGCATATCTTATGTTAAGATATATTTATATATATATATATATATCTATATATATATATATATATATATATATATATATATATATATATATATATATATATGTGTATAAAACATAGCATATATAGATAGTGAAAGGCAAATTTGAAAATAGATTCAATGAAAACTATGGTATAGGGGATTGGGAAGACCTCCTTGGAGAGCACAGACAGATAAAGCAGTCACGGTGAATGGAATGGGTATAGAGATACGGTGAATGGAACAGGGTAGGAGGGACGGACTGGGTTGATGAGGATGTGTGTGTGTGTATAAGGGTGAGTGTATGTGTCTATGGATGCATTCGTGGATATTAAAATATATTCATGATCCTATGTGAAATAAACTGAAATATTTCGGATTAAAAAGTTAGATGAGTAATAGAAAACGAGGATGCGAAAAAGCGAAAAAGACGGTCCGGCGTGGTACAGTGCGGTGCGGTGCGGTGCTGCGTGGTTCGGCGCGGTTCGGCTGGGCCTTGCGGTTAAGCGAAAACGACAACGACAATTAGCGGGATTGCCAACCAACGACTGCGGAACTTGTTAAAAAACGCGACGATGGCGACGACGATGAATTTGCGATTCATCCAAAACGCAATATAAAACAAAATGGCGGACGCAATGAAAAAACAACAAGGTTGACACCATTAAAAAAGGCTCATGAAAGAACATGAACAAAATAAACTACACAAACTTAAAAATAACTAACTAACGTATCTGAAAAAAAAAAAAAAAAAAAAAAGAAAAAAAAAAAGGGGGGTAAAATAAGGGGGGGGGAAATAAGGGGGCCAAAAAATTACAAGGCCCAAAAAGGTCAAGGTCAGGTAAAAATTTGGGCCTCAAAAAAGCCTCAGGAAGGTTCCTGGCTGGGCAGCTCTGCGGGGGCCCAGGACACGACCGGAATACCCCTCCTACTACTTACGGTGGTTTGTTGGTAACAAATTAATAAATATATGTGTATGAAATTCGTCATTTCTGCATCTGAATCCGCAACCGCATCCGCATATTCATTCTATGTATTCCGATTTTAAAGCAATATTTTTCTTGATTACTTGGACCATATGGATAAAGGCTGCTCTGCCAAAATAAATATATAACTTTTTAGATTAAAGTTGTTCAAGTGTTTTTTTCTATGGTGGAGGTGAAGTTGGAGGTGGGGCAGTTAAGATCTTTTTCTGATCCAATCTTAATACCAGAATAACACCAGAATTTTTTGCACGGCACTAGAACGTTGTGCACAAGAACCGCACCGCACGGCACCGCACGACACAAACACTCATTGTTTTCGCACCACACCTCTCATCGGAGTGCATCACACAGCATCCAACAGGTTCATCGGCCAACTCTATACCAAACTAAAAGCTCTACTTCATTTTTATCTTGAACCATTTCGATCTGGAGCATTTTTCACTCTTTAAATTTCCTCTTGCTATTTTTCACCAGATTATTGTAGTAGAAAGAAGAAAGATTTTAAGCCACAGAGCATCGAATTTAGGAGATACGAGATTCACGAGACGTGTTACAGGAGTATTAATATTTACATAGGCACACACTCCACCTTTTAGACGGAAATTATGAAATAAGTTATAGTTAGATACATTAAACGAGTTAGAGGGTGAATTCTTAACCATCTGAGTCTCAGACAAGAGCAAAAGGTTAGGGTTAGAGTTAGATAGGTGATATTCCACAGAGGCAAAGTTAAATTTTAAGCCGCGGATGTTGGTAAAGTTAATAGAAAGCCCGCGCCTATGCAAATCTGCCATCTTTCACACACACACACTCTACACACACAAAAAACGAACGTAATAGACTAAAACAGACTAAAACAAAAGAAGAAATTGGGATAAAAATTGAACAAACTAAATCCTAACTTAAAAAATTTAAGCACTAAAATCAATTAAATAAAAAATATACTACTATATACTGAAAAAAACAAATAAACCTAAACAACTTTACTACACTTACTAAAATTTATTAAAACCTACAACTAAAAGAAAAGAAAATGAAAAAACTAAATCCTAACTTAAAAAAAAGTTTTAATACTAAATAAAAAAAATATACTACTAATAGAAATACAAGGTAATAAAGCTAAACAACTTTACATCACTTCCTAAAATTTATTAAAACCTACAAAAGAAAAAAAATTAAAAAAAATTAAAACTAAAACTTCTCTTTTCGGAATCGAAAATATAACAAAGAATTGGAGTTGGAATCGGAAATGGAAAATAGAATCGAAATTGGAATCGGAAATATAACATAAAATCGGAATAGGAAGAGAAGCCTCGAATCGGTAAAGTTTGACAATTCGGAATCGGAATTCGAAATTAGAGCCTGATTTATAATCCTTCTTTATATGGGAATATGATTCAGAATCGGAATTAGATTTCGGAATGAAAATCTGGAATCGAAATCGAAATCTGTTTTGAAATTTACATGTTCATTGATATGTCATTTTAGTGTCAAAAACAAGATAAATTCAAAATCAACCCATTAAGAATATACTAAACTTAACTGTCTGAATTCGAAAACACGCCCATCGGTGGCTAGAAACATCCTAATTGGGACGCCCATCGGTGGTCAGTAAATTAAAATATCATCATTGCTACTACTACTACTATTGAAATGCTACTACTACTACTATTGAAATATAAAAGGAAAAGTTACTTGAATGAATGTATGTTTTTATTATACATAAAACTTCATTCTATAAAAATGTCGCCGAAGGTTAGTCATCATAAAATCATACCCCGAAAAAAAATTGGCAAGGGTAATCTGATAGGAAGTATAGTAATGAAAAATCCAATAATATATATTATATATGGAGCATATATTTCAAATTAATCTCCCAAAAATACTGTGGTCTAGGTTAATTTAGTTTGTTTGGTTAGGTTTAGGTTAGGTTAGGTTACGTTTAGGTTAGCGTTAGGTTAGGTTAGGTTAGGTTAGGTTATGTTAGGTTTTTACCCAAAAATTTAATGTACTTACTTAAAAATTATGAAATAATTTTAAGTCAACCACTTATACAATAGCCTAAGTATATAATATATTATATATATATTATATAATATATATATATATATATATATATATATTATATATATATATATATATATAATATAAATTATATAATATATAATATATATATATATATATTATATTAATAGAGAATAAAAAGATCATTTTCTTCCTCTTCCTCTTCCTCTTCCTCTTAAAAAGCAATTAAGAAGAATTTTTTGTTCCTTTCTTGATAGAATAACTCACTAAACATCTCAAAAATAATATGAAAACCAAAATAAAGATAAACGTTTCCGTCCATAACGCTATATATATATATATAATATTATATATGTATATAGAGAAGTATTTTAATATATATATATTGATCTCTGCGTAAACTTCTTATATATTATAAAAGAATTTAAGAAACATATATTAGCTAAATAATTATATATATATTTAGATAATATTATAATTATATTATATAATATACATTATTTTATAAATATTAAAATTAATAATGTCATATATAATTATATATATATATATATATATATATATATATATATATATAATTATATAATAACAATTAGATAAATTAAATATATATATATATATAATATATATATATATAATATAATAAATATTAAATTATATATATTATATATATAATTTATATCAGTAATAGTGTTGTATAGTAGAGTGAAGTATTTTTTAGACATAGTTTTCCTTCTCCACATTTTTTCCATTTGCTTTTTTTTACCAGCTTCCTAACTTCTACCTCATTTTTTTGTTATCGTAAATCTTACTCTCTCTCTACTCATCTCTCATCTTACTCTCTCTAACTTAATTCTCATACTCATCTCTCTCTCGACAATCTTACATAACATTCTCTCTAAATCATCTAGTTATCAATGATTTATCATTTATTTCTCATTTTCTATCATTTGATGAGAGTTCTTCTCACATAACCCCGTTGATATTAATGGCCTAAAGAGGAGGTGATTAGAATCATGCTTGCATACAAATCCCAAACAATCTGTTGGAAGGATCCAAACTCAAGCCCGGTACTTAAGCGCTCACTACCAATAAGAAGGTCTCTCTCTCTTAAATAACATATAACAATCTGGAAATATATATCTTTTCTTACTTCTCTTTTTATTAATATTATTCCTTACAGCTCTTCTCTCTTTTCTCTCTCTCCTTCTCTTCTCTTTCTCTCTCTCTCTTCTCTCTCCTTCTCTTCTGCACTATTGGTCATTTAGGCTATTAGGGAACGATTAGGGATCATTCTATGCATCGTGAAGATATCTCAGAAAGAGAGACGAGATTATAGAAAATGAGAAAGTTAACGGATAATATATATATATATTATAGTATATATATATATATATATATATATAGTATATATATATATATTATATATAATATAATATAATATATATATAATATATCATACTCAATTAGTATATATATATATTATGCTATATATATATATAAAATATATATATGAAGCATTTCTCTCAGAAACTTGAAATTGAATACCTAGAAGAAAAACCAAATTTGCACTTAATTATTCCAAGTTACATACTATAAATACCAAATCTGAAACATTTACTTTAGTGGTTTAGCTCTGAATATATTCACACTATATAATAGATCCTTTACAACTAATTAAATAATTATACTTGTAAGTCTCAATTCTTGCCTTTGATTATTCATTTTTATTTAAAATGAGAACAATTGACTTCTTAGTACTTAATTAATTTGAATATTTTTGAAGCGTATTTAAAGTTATTTGAATTTAACACTCAAAAATATTAATCAGAATATCGAAACTAACAATAGGAAATTTTAAGAGGTTTTATAATTTGACAATATATCCATTTGCCAAAAAATTTATAAATTATTTGCACTTGTTCACTCAAGATAGCCAGATTCGGTCAATTACAATTGAGGTTTCTATGAAATTATAAAAGAGAAAAGTTTTGGCTTTTGGTTTGGAAATTGGTATTCCAACAAAATTAACTTATATTCTCTTTCTCATAACCTACTAGATTTATATAAAGACACACTAAGGTACATCATTACAGTTATCATTGTTTCTCATTAGTATTCCATAATATAATATAATATAATATATATATATACTTTCAAAACTAAATTTTAAATATATGCTCAATATAAAAAGAGAGTTGATAAAAGATATACAATAATAAAAATAAAAATATAATATTATATTATATATATTATATATATATATATATATATATATATACCTATTAATATATATATTTATATATAATTATATAATATATATATATATAATATTTAAAATTTGTCTAAATGTTATAGAGATTTGAAAATTATATAAAAAAAAAAAATATACAATTTATTATAAAATATAAAATATACTTATTATATTATAATTTTATTATAATACTATATATATATACGTTTATTCATATACTCAATAATAAAATCTATATATAATAAAATATATATATATATATATATATATAAATATATATATATATAATATTATATATATATATATATATAATATATATATAATATATTTTTATTATATATTGAAAAAGAGACAGAGAGAGAGGAGAGAGAGAAGAGAGAGAGAGAGAGAGAGAGATGAAGGAGGAGAGAGTGAGAGAGAGATGAGAGGAGAGAGAGAGGAGAAGATGTGGAGAAGAGGATGAGCAGAGATAGAATGAGAGAGAGAGAGAGAGAGAGAATGCTTCTACCCAAATTTCTTACATTTAAAAATTAAAAGATTTTAAAGAATACGAATAAATAAAATTTATGTAATCTTTTAAAGTCCAAATGGACACAAGAGGGAGTTAAATTGGGAAAGGGAGGGAGAGGGGGAGGGAGGTGGAGGGGAGAGAAGGGGGAGGGGGAGCGGGGCAATGTGGAATATGCATTCAATCGTGAACAAAAAAAATAAATTTTTTTTTTCTTTTGTAGCAAAAATGGATGAACATTTGTTTCAAGTAGATGCTATTTTTTTCAACCCTTTCTCTTCCGCTCTATCTATCTATTTTATCTATAATTCGACCAAGCCATCTCATTCTCTCTCTCTCTCTCTCTCTCTCTCTCTCTCTCTCTCTCTCTCTCTCTCTCTCTCTCTCTCTTTCCTCTCTCTCTCTCTCTCTCCTTTCTCTCTCACCTCTGACTTATGAGATAATCAAAAACTTTAAACACGCCTTTAGAAGATCCGAAATGCCCGGTTTTTCCCCTAATGATTTTGGAACACTTTTGATTTATTAAAAGTTTGCACGCAAAAAGAACATTTTTAGGCGAATTACCCCATAAATATTTCTTTGATAGAAAATGAGACGTGATATTAAAGAAAACGATATACTTTTAAATTTAAACATTTATTTATTTTTTGCAATTTATTTTTTTTCATATTTTGTGTTATTTTTTTAGTTCTTGCAAAATACATTCAGCAAAACAAATAAATATAGATATATATATTTTTCTTTTGCACTTCGACTCATATAAAGTACGATTCGATCAAAAATATGCACTGGTGAAACGAGAAAGGAGCATAAGTGGCTCGAACAACCCATGAGAACTGACCTCGGAAACTATACTCTAGGTTTAGCCCAGAACCGCAATTTTTCGCACAGCACCGCACGAGGTCATGAACCAGTAATGCACAGCACCATT
>JABUQX010119138.1:5000-12500 GCA_015478945.1 Trachelipus rathkii | reverse complement strand
TATTTTTATTTTTATTTTTATTTTTAATTCTGTAAAATTATTTGAAAGATTATTACGTTCGGATTTCAAGTGTCAACTTTAATTAATGTATTAACCTTTGTAATTTATTGTGAATGTTTGTCAGTATCCGCATTCACGCATCCACACACACACACACATCTGCATTTAGCATATACATCTGTATTAGAGTTCAGCATCTACATCTGCATTCGCTTTCAGTATCAGCATTCAACATCTGTATAAGAGTTCGGCATCCTTATCTACATCAGCTTTCAGCATCAACATCTGCCTTCAGCATATGTATCCGCACCCACATGCGAGTTCAGTTTCTGCATCCGCATCCGCATCCGCATCTTAATCTAGCATCCTCACCAGCTTCCCTTACAGACGACTGCATTCAGCATCCAAGTCCTCGCTCCGCATCCTCATCCGCATTCAGCATTGCTAATAAAATCCTTATAAAAAATTTAAATAATTTGAAACTTAACTCTTGAATGCTCCCCCCTTAATGGCACTACATTAGAGCCCCCCTTTAAAGTTGCGCACATGCGCAATAATGGAAAATATTTCAAGAATTATTTTTAAACAAAATGCTTAAACTGGCAATTGCAATATTAAGAAAGACTTTGAGCACTACTTTCAAACAGTTGTGGAGCCAGAACAGGTAGCAAAAATTTGGGCCGAGCCGGAGCCGGAGCCGGAGCCGGAGCCGGAACCGAAGCCGGAGCAAAAAAGTGGGGCGGGGCTGAATAATGAAAAAAATTTTTTTTGCTATAAAGTATAAAAAGAAAGGATTCGGAGCCGGAGTTGAAGCCAATGCCGATGCCGATGCCGATACCGATGCTGGAGCAGCATATTTGTATAATGATGAGGTCGAAAAAAATGATGAGCCTGAGTTAGCACCTTCCATGCATTGTAAATCAGAGTGTCGGCCTGCTGCTCCGCTGCTCTCCCACTTTCAAACGATACAAGGAATTTTTGCTCAGAAATTTATATATTTTTATACTGTTACCATTCCACTGTCTGTTTGTGTATCTTGTCCGTATGTTTCTGTTCTGTTTCTTGTCTGTTTTTCTCTTTATTATACGTCTGTCAATTTATGTCTCTTAAATTGTCATTTCTCTGTCTGAAGACTTTGTTTGAACGTCTTTTATGTCGCATTGCTCTATTCAGATAATGACTGTGAAATTCTCTCTCTCTCTCTCTCTCTCTCTCTCTCTCTCTCTCTCTCTCTCTCTCTCTCTCTCTCTCTCTCCTCCTCTCCTCCTCCTCTCCCCCCTCCTCCTCCTCCTCTATTGCCGTAATCGTCACTTTTTCGATGTTCTCTTTCCCATTTAACATCTTTTTTCGAATCAGCATCTTCTGCCTCTTTCCTGATTTATATTCAACACCAATACATCTATATATATATATATATATATATATATATATATATATATATATATATATATATATATATATATATATATATATAGTTATAGTATATATATATATATATATATATATATATATATTTATAATAATATATATATATATATATATATATATATATAAATATATCATTAGCCTGTATTTTTCTACAAATCTACCTCTCTAAGACATCTTCTAACTTTCTTATCTCTTTCGATGGTTCTCTCGTTTCTCCTGTTGACAATATGAATATCTTTGGCATTTACAAACCAAAATATTTTCTTGGAAAGCCTCCCATCACAATTGTTGCTAGGGCGGCCTCAAACAAGCTGGAAGTTCTGTATTGACTGTGAGACTTTTTTTCCTGTTCCCAGTTACTCCAGTTATGCAAGGGTCTCATCCACCCTTGAATGGAGTACTGCTCTTATATCAGGGAGGGCTCTGGTTTCACCAGGTTTTTTGGACAGGGTCGAGTTAAAGGCCAAAAAAGGTTTACAAACTGTTCTGTACTTCCATTTCATTTGACCCTCTTTCTTTGCGGCGCAATGTTGGAGCTTTATCTCTTTTCTATAAATACCGCAGCGGCAAGTGCTCGAGGGAACTGATCACTTGCGTGCCACCACTTTTGCGTCACCTTCGTAGCACAAGGGGTGCTGTGTCTGCATATGAAATTTGGATTGAAATTAGTAATTACAGGGTTCTTCGTTTCGGTGCTTCCTTTCCAACTACCTCTTTTTTGTGGAGTTCTCTTCCATCTTTTGTTTTTCCTCCTGAATTTAATCTCCTTCACTTTACGACATGCGCCTGTGCTCATCTGCATAATTTGCGTTAGATGGTGACTCCTTTGATACGTTTAATACCCCCACTCCTTGAGTAGGGCTGTGCCCGTGAGTGGTGGTGACAATTATAATATATATATATATATATATATATATATATATATATATGAGTGATATATATATATATATATATAGTTATATATATAGCATATATATATATATATATATATATATATATATATAGTATATATATACATATACATATATATATATTATATTATAATATATATATAAATATATATATATATATATATATATATATATACATATTATTATTATTATTATATACTAAGATGAGAAATATATATCTATATTAAATGTAATTATTTTAAATATATAAATATATAAATAAATATATTATTATTGTTATATATATATAGATATATATATATATATATTTTATTATTATATATATATATATATATATATATATTATACATATATATATATATATATATAAATATATATATATATATTATTGTATATACATATATATATATATATATATATATATTGAAGAGTATATATATATTATATATATATTATTATTATATACATATACATATATATTATATTATTATTATAATATATATATTATACTATATATATAGGTGGTGGAACAATAACAAATTACTGGTTCAAAATAAGAAAATAATCTTTAAAAAAAAAAAAATCTTAGCATTAAGATTTTTGAATTGACATCAGGAGCTCGATTGATTAGAGAGACATTAGGCCAGGGTTTGATTCCTAGTCCGGATACTAGGGAGCAATTACCTAGAGCAATTCCCCTCGTAGAATAGGGCTAAACTAGTGAGGTAATAACTTTTACTAATAATAAAAGAAACCTATTTCAATTATAGTTTAAATATATCAAATATCAGTTTGAAATATATTTCATTTAATTTATTAAATTAAAATAATTTACATTAATCGCTCTCTCTCTCTCTCTCTCTCTCTCTCTCTCTCTCTCTCTCTCTCTCTCTCTCTCTCTCTCTCTCACCGTTTCATAAATATAAGAAATTTAAATTTCTATTTTTTTGGTATATTTTGGTTGTGAGTTATTTTTGACGACCTTTTGACGCTCCCTTACTTTTGGTTACTTTTTGTGTTACTTTTTTTGTTACCTTTTACTATACGGTTCTTTTTGGATGTTCGGTATAGTTGGCGGTATATTTCTTAAAAGTTTTGTTAGTAATTTTGCTAATAATTTGTCAAACTTACACAGTTCACTTACATGTACAGTTTAAGGTAGGTTTAGTTAATTAGGTTAAAATCTGTTAGGGAAAGCAAGGATGATAGGTCGGGTTTGGTTATATTACGAAATGTTAGCACAAGCTAGTTCAGGTCAGGCTAAGTTAGACCAGGTTAGGGTAGGTTAAGATAGGTTAGGTAAGGTTATGTTGGGTTTGGTTAGGTTAGTTCTGGTTCCGTTAGGTTAGGCTAGGTTATGGTAGGCTAAGTTAGGCTAGATAAGATTAGGTTGGGTTTAGTTAGGTCAGCTTAGATTAAACTTGATTAGGATAGGATTATGTTCGTATATAAATTGTGAATGTCAGTGAATTGGCCTCGACCCATTAAGTTGCATGTTGCATGTTACATGTTGCATGTTGCATGCGTCATTACGAATCCCAGTGTTTTTTATTGGAATTTCCATTTATTTGAATCGTGTCATGTAATGAAATTGGTAATTCGCATATGATTTTACGAGGCAGTCTCAATAGGCTCCTGTAATATCTTGTTTATAAATAAATATTTTTTGTGTTGTGTGTTTATCAACAAATTAATATTGCTTAAGAAACTTGTTTAATAACTAACTACACAAGATTCGAGGATTCATTAAAGCTATATTTCACTTCTCTCTCTCTCTCTCTCTCTCTCTCTCTCTCTCTCTCTCTTCTCTCTCTCTCTCTCTTAAATTCATTCTCATTCACGCTTTCTTTCTTTCTTTTTCTTTCTCTCGTTTCTTTACTTTTTCTCTTTCACGCCTTATATATTAAAGGAGCAAAAATGTATGTCGAAAAAGAAGGATAGTACGCGAGTAAAAAGGGAGAGAGAGGAGAGAGAGAGAGAGAGAGAGAGAGAGAGAGAGAGAGAGAGAGAGAGAGAGAGAGAGAGAGATGAGAGAGTGTTTATGTAATATATTTCGCTTCATGCGGTGTTTTGAAGTAGAAAAAAGCAATTCCCGAGAGGGCTTTCATATCATTTCTTAATTACACTTATGTCTTCCTCTCTCTCTCTCTCTCTCTCACACACACACACACACATGCACACACATACCTAACACTCTTATTTACATGAAATCAGGAAATCTCAAACTGTTGAATCAGCAACATTACTCACGCACACACACACTGCCTACACAAACACCTACACAATTATAACACACACACACACACACACACACCACACACACACACACACACACACACACACACACACACACCCTACATCCCCCCTACACACACATGCACACTTATACACACATACACACCTATACACACATACACACACACACACACATATATATATATATATATAGATATATATATATATATATATATATATATATATATATATATATATATATATATATATATATATATATATATATTTATATACACGAATGCAATGTTCCCTTCAAAACGCACGATGTTATTTAAACTCAATATCAAATATGTTCCTTTAATATTTAGATGTTTTTTTTTAAACTAATGTGCTGCCGTTGATATTTATTATGAACATCATTTCCTAACAAACTACTGGAAAAAAAAATTAAAAACAAAATTAAAAAATCACAGTTACATGATATTAAGAAGGACATAAAATGATATACTTTAGTAATTACTTTTATAACTGATCGAGGTAAAGCCCGGCCACACTAGCGGACTTGAGGAACGACTTGTCCGCGGACAAGTCACGCGTCCACACTTGAAAACTTGAGGAACGACTTGACGAACAACTTTTATAAAAGAAAACGAATTTTTAAAAGAAAATGAATTTATATGGAAAACTATTATTATATTTTCTTCACAATGGCTATTCATAAAAATCATACAAAGTTTTAAGGGCTATACAAATATATATATATATATATATATATATATATATATATATATATATATATATATATATATATATATATATATATATATATATATATATATATATATATATATATATATATATATATATATATATATACAGTGATGGGCATCGATACAAAAAATTTGCTTAAGCGATACCGATACATCGATGGTACTTCGAAAAATAGCTTGGGCGATACCAGTACTCGGTACTTTGTGAAAGCGTTTGGGCGATACCGGTACTCGGTACTGTATCGCCGGTACATCGATACATCGATACATTTTCATATATGTGGAAAAACAATACTGATAAATGGAATTTCAATAAATAGTTATAATATTACTATAAGGCAAATAGATTTATGTTGTTTCTGTGCTATCTCTTTTAGATTAATTTATATATATATATATATATATATATATATATATATATATATATATATATATATATATATATATATATATATATATATATATATATATATATATATATATATATATATATATATATATATATATTTGTTTGAAAAAACATCAAGAGAATGTCAATTATTATTATTAAATTTGTTGGAATAAAAGGTGTCTTAATTAAATCGGAGTTATTTTTGCTAATCATTATAGGTTATCGCGTATGCACAGTATGCGAATTTCTCATGAACCTCCGAATTTTCAATAAAACCGTGTAGTTTCGATGCTGAAATTGCATTCTATGGCAGAAATTATGTAGTTTTCATTGAGACCGTCATCCAGATCCAAAACGTTGTTTCCTGGCAATCCTCGTGGAAAGATATTTGCAGCATATGTGTCAGCGGGGAATAGTTACTACCAATAGTTAGTTGTAATACGTTCAGAAAAGGTTGAATGAGGGTAGAAACTCCCATATAAATTCTCCATGAAGGGCATATCACATTTATGTGTAATATTTAATATTACATTTGCTACTATTGTCAGCCAACTAAATTATGAATTTCGAAGGTAATATGACACACTACTCTGTTGGGGATCGGTATTCCAGTATAATCGTACAACAGTCAGCGGAGCACTTACGAATGTATAATCGTGTATCTTAGCACAGCTATTTAATTGTAACATCCGATAACACTATGCCTAATAATATGTATACAACCCAGGAACTGACGGATATGGTTGAGGCGTTTATTCTTGAAGACAAGAATACCCACAGAGCTACGGAGGTGTATAGACGGAGATATCCAGATCGCTTGGAACCGCATTCCACTATAATGTACAGATTGTACACAGGTTTTCAAAAATAAGGTTCAACCAACTCACCATCTCGCCACCCAAGTCAACCTCCCACCCGTACCCTTGACATGGAGTTTGACTTTCTATTGTATACCACGGAACACCCAACAACCTACTTACGGCAGACAGGAACGGTACGGTGCATTCTACATATGTACAACATTTTTCATTACAGAGCACACATTGTGCACGGTCTGCACCCCGGCGATCCCGGACGTTATTGTAGTCGTCGTCCAAATGTGTTCCATGTTTGACAATAAACTTGACGGGCAGCTCCGTATTTTGTGGACGGATGAGGCTAGGTTTACCAATATTGGCACCGATGAGGTTTACCAATTATCGGTACTGGACCGAGGAAAACACCGCATATCACCTACAGCACGCGACACCAGGCAGTTTACTCCATAAATGTGTAGTGTGAACTGCTAGATAATATACTGATCGGGCCGGACATTTACCATAGAAACCTAGATAGCGAATGAAATCAAGAATTTCTGACACTACTTTGTCAGACCTTCCTCGTGACGTACCATTACAGACACGTCAAAATTTGTACTACCAGCATGAAGGATGCCCAGCACATACAGCAAGGGCTGTGCAACATCATCTAAACGTAACACACCCCGGTAGGTGGATAGGAACATGGGGTCCTATTCCGTGGCCTCCTAGATCACCAGACCTTACTCAACTGGAGTATTACCTTGGGGCTACCTGAAGAATCGTGTCTACGGTGGGTACACAACACCGATAGCATCAGTTAATTACCTCTTAAGTCGAATCACTCACGCTTGTCCGATAGTCGACTCCGAAAATATCACATTGGCAACATGACAAGGGTGAATCAGACGGGCTGAACTTTGCGTATGGAATAAGAGCAGACATTTCGCGCACCGCGTATAATGTAT
>JABUQX010119137.1:25000-41231 GCA_015478945.1 Trachelipus rathkii | reverse complement strand
TTATATATTGTATATTATATATATACTCATCATATATATATATATTCAATAAAAATTTTTGTTATCTCATACTATAAATATATATATATTATATATATACTACTACTATAGTATATTATATATAGAGTATTATAATAACATATATATAGTCACTAATATATATATATTCTGTTATAATCATACACTATATATATATATATATAATATATTATTATATAAAATTATAATAATATATATATATATATATATATATAGTACTATATATATATATCATGTATAATATATATAATACTATATAAAATATATATTATAATTTATATCTATTATAAATATAATATATTTTCTTATATATATTCTATACGAGATTATACTCCTTTACTATATAAGTTATAGACTCTCCATAGTTATTAGTAGCACCTAGTAACCACGTCAAACTGTACCAAGAACGCACATCCTCATGCGTTCATTACTAGTCCGTATCTTAGTCTACGTCGATATACAAATATTGCTGGGAGCCACTGCTATCATATCGCACTATACTTAAGTGCCTTATAAGTTATCATATAGTTAGGCACCCCACTAAATGGTATACTCAATTGTTACCGCACGCTATCCCGCCTCGGTACTACCCCAGGAGTTATACGGATCGATTACCTCCTCATAGTACCTTACGACTACATATACATTAGTCATATATACTATAATACTATATATTAATATAAAATAATATAATAAATATACTATATATATATATTATTATTCACTATTCACTTAATTAATATATATATATATATATTACTATATATTTTACCATATAATATATTACTATATATAATATATATAATATATATATACTATATACTATATACTATTATATATACATTACTATATATTGTTGTAATATAATTAACACATATTAATTAATATTAGATAAGCTTATATGTATATATAGATTATATTATATTATATCACTATATATTATAATATATATACTATAAAATTATATATATATCTTGCTATGTACTATATATTATATATACGTAGTATATATATACTATATATTATACAATATATATATTATTAATACTATATATATATAATATATAATATAACTGATAAATATATATATATATATATACTATATATTATATATATATATATATAATATATATATATAGTGTCGTATATACTTTATATTATATATTTAATATATTATACATATATAGTTTGTTTAAATATATACTATTATTATTCACTATATATATATATATAATTATACTTATATATATCTATATATACTATATGTTATATATATATAATATATTTTTTACAAGTCATTTACAGGAACATTTCTTGAGTTTTTTTCTCGTTTTAATTTCTCGTTTTACAGTTAATTTTGAATACTGTCCAAAAAGCGTTATAAAGCGATAAGATAATATAAATATCTAATATATTATATATAATATACCTATATATATATTATAATATATATTTTTTTTTTATATATATATATATATATATATATTTATATTATTATATATATAGCTAGTTATATATACTAATATAAGAATTAAGATATATAGCTATATATATATTACGTATATCTACTATTATATATATATATATAATATTATATAAATATATATATATACATATATATAAATATATATATATATTATATATATTAGTATATATAAATATACATATACTCCTATATATACTATATATATATATAATATATATTATTTATCGATAAACTATAAATATATAATATTATATACTATATATACATATATATATATATAATATATTATACTATTATACTAATATATATATATATAATATACTAATATATACGTATATTATATCATATATATATTATATTATTCTAATATAAAGTATATATATTATAGATATAATATACTATATATGTATCTTATATACTTATTATATATTATATATAAATATAATATACATATAATATATATTATAAAGTATTCAGTTTATATATATATATACTATGCGCTATCTGATATATTATAGCATTTTAATTATATATTTAAAAAAATATATATAGTAGTATATATACTATATATACTAGTAATACTATATATATACTAATATAATAGATTATAGTAATATATATAATATATATAGTATATATATATATATAACTATATATACTATATATACTATATATCATATATACTATATATATATATTATGTCTTATATATAGTATATATCACTATATATATACTATATATATATATATATATATAAATATATTAATATATATATATTATATATATATATTTTATATATATATTATATATATCTATATTATTAGTTAAATATATATATATATATACTGTATACTCAAATTTGTGAAAGAAGTATAGAGCTATTCTATTTTAATAGTGAGAAAATATAATAATATATATATATACTATATATAATATTATATATAGTATATATATACTATACTATATATAATATATATATGATTAGTATATATATAAATAATTATATATTAATATATTTTATATTATATTTAATATTATTATATATACTATATATATATATATATATATAGTATATATCATGTATTATATATATATATATATATATATATTATATATACTATATAATATATATTGATATATATATATATATATATGTATATATATATAATATATATTACAGACCCGAGCTACCGACGCCGGGCCGGGGCTCGCGTAGGCACTGCCAGCCGCGTAGACGACGACGACAACCGTGGGGCCAGGGAGCGCAGCTGTTTATATATACTACTAAAAAATAATATCTAGTAACATATATGGCGCGGGCTTGTTACTATATCATACGTATTATCAGCTCATATAATTAGCTTTACTAAATATCTAGATATAATATATATATATATATCGAATACTTATAGGATATAAAAATTTATAGCGTAATATAAATGAAAGAAATTTTACATACTAATATATATATATATATATGTATTATATATATTCTAGTAATATATATATTATTAGTATATACTACGATATATATATCTATATTATACTACTATATATTAAATTATTTATATAATACTCATCACCGTCTAGCCGTTATAATTTATACTATTTATATATTATATGTATTACTTTATATAATATATAAATATGTTCACTCTATATATATTGTATATTACGTAGCCTTAATATATATAATCGAATCTAATACTATATTATTTATTTTATTGGTAGAATTAATTATGAGCTTTGTATTGAACAGTTTTTTTTTATTAATAGTATATATATATATTCCACAATTATAGATACTAGTCTAACTATATATATTAATATAGTATATAATATTAAAGATATACATATAATATACATAATATATATATAAAAAAATACATACATACTATGATACATTTCATATAATATCTTAATATTCCAAAAATTAGTTCCAAGCAAATGCAATAAAGAACCTTTAATAAATGATCAAATAATTCCTAATGTAAGTATATACTATATATATATTATTATATATATTATATACTATATAAGCCTATACACAATTCTAATATAGATATATAAGATAATATTTATATTATATATATATATATTTATTATATATAAATACGAGTATATAATAACAATAAATAATACTATTATATTGTAATATATATATAATATTTACATATATACTATATAAATATAAATTATTATATATATATTTCGAGTATTATCCACATAATAATATAGATATTTCATTAATATATATATATACATAATATATAGTATACTATTATATATATATTAGTATATATATATATTATAAGATAAATAATAGGTAACTAATATACTCAAGTATAAGTATAATTTGATAGGAATATAATTAAATCTAATATATTTATAAATAGTTTACTATTATAATATTAATATTATAGTTATACAGTATATTTATATATATATATATAGACTCACTTATCTGATACATATATATAGATTTAGCATTTAAATAAGTATTATGTTACTTATATATGCTATCTATACTAAATACTAAATATATTTTAAATATACTTTGATATATATCAACTTTGTATTATACTAATATTTATATTAAATTCGTAATTTGGACATATATTTAATAGAAGATATATATGTTATTAATATATTAATATATATTAATACTATATATATTATAGATTTAACTTAATATATAATATATTAAAAATTAATTATATTACTATATATATATACCTATATATAATATATATTATAATATATTATAATATTATATATATCAATATATATTATAATGATACAACTAATATATCTAATGTACATATTTATATAATATGATATTATATATGAATATATAATTGATACAATAATATAATATATATTAAGTATACTATATAACTATATATATTTCATATATATATAACTATAATATATTATTTAATATATATATATATAGTATAAATATAATATAATACATATAGTATATATGAAATATATATATATATACATACTATATATATATATATATATATATAATATCACGTTTATATAATAATATACTATATATGTAAGATTAATATATATATATACTTCATATATATATACTATATAGCTAGAATATACTCATATATATAATATATATATTTTACTATACACACATATATATACTATATAATAATATATATATTTTGTAAATATATATAATATATATAATTATATTAATTATTATATATACTAATATATTATAATATATAATTTATATATATATTTATTTATCAATAGTACCCAAATATTTATTTATCTTATAAATTATATATATATAGTATTTATTTACGTTTATAATATATATATATACTATATATATATATAATAATATATTATTTAAACATATATATACTAATAAATACTTAATATAATATTCATAAATGACATAATTACATCATAAAATATATTTATATTTATTTACATATTATTTATATAATTTTGATTTATTAATAATATATTTAATCTATATATATATGTATTATATATATATTTTGTGAGTATAAATAATATATAATATAATATATAATAATATATTATATATATATAAAAATATAAATTATATATTATTATATAATATATAAATATATTAATATATATAATTAAATATATAAGAATGGATTTTCATTATCACCTGGATCTTAACGTAATATATATAGGATAGAAATAATTTAATATATATAATATTATATCAGTATTACATTAATAGATAATATATATTAATATACAGTATACATTATACTATCAAATAAGAAAATTTGATAAGCAGTTTTAAAAATTTAATAATTATGATAGAATATTAAATATATAAAATATATTAATTAGTAATATATATAAAATATATAGATATATTAATTAAGATATATATATAACAATAGATATAATATTAATTATAAAAGTAATATAATATATATAGATAAATTAGTGGCAGCAAATTTCAGAATTGAAATATGTAGTAAATATATATTAAATATAATATATATAGATATAGACCACAATATTGTAATATACTAATAACACTGATCGATAATCAACACTTACTTACATTAATATCATGCGCAGTGATAGTACATACAACACAACTACCATCTGATCAATAACACCTTCTATCACAGTAAAGATACAACGACTTATATGAAGAGTAATATATTAAGATAAGACTATAAATATAATACTTAAGAGATATATAGATAGATAATAAGTAATTAGAGGATTTACAGGTAATCTTATCATATAGTAATAAGTAAGAGTATAATAGTAATAAGATAATTATATACATGAGTATAATAGAATCGAAAAAGCAAGAGATCGAAAAAGATATACTATGATAGTATAGACTATAATTATTATGTATCAGATATATATATAGAGAGAGTATAATATATATAATATTAGGAAGATACCAAGCTGGAGTTGCCGCTCTAAATGGTAATAATATATATCAGAAGAATATAATAGATAGTATATAAATAATATAGTAAAGTAATAATATATAAATACAGATGAGATAATATAAAAAAACGAATATACTATAGTAATAGTAATATTAATTATAGTATAGAAGGCATTTCTGATACGAATACTAGGATATAGATAATAGATAAGAGATATGAATATAGAGATATATATATATTAATGAGGTAGATATTTAGAAAAATGGAAAAGAGAATATCATATATATAGTATTAATATATATAAGTTTAGAAGGTATAATAATGTAGGTGGAGTCATGAATATAAGAGTATATATATATTACCTATAGAGACTAAGATTATATATATATGATATTATTAAAGATATATAATAGATTAGAATGAGAGCTACCCGTGGAAAACGCGAGTATTCTTGTTGGAAAATGTCCTCGCCTCGGTGGGAAACCGAGAAAAAATAAAACCGCCAAAAATATAGGCGTATTAAGAGCGTGATAAGGAACGTATATATATATGAAACATCAATTAATGAACTTTAAGTTACACATATAAGAATATAGTATTATAATAATAATATATAGTAATTATATAATATTATATATATATATATTATATATAGATAGAGATATTAATATAAATAATATAGATATAATATAAATATCGTATAAATAGTGATATAGATATATAGATAGAGATATAAGTAATGATAGATATTATTATGTTAATAAATAAATGAATAGATGAATAAATAAAATAAAAAGGAATATAATAATAGTATAATGTTAATGAATAAATAATTAGTAGAGAGCAGATAATAAATATTAACTAGATAATTATTCTTCATAGAAACTATTTGTTACAATTGTATATAATATATTAACTATTAGGAAACACAGCATTAGAATATATGAATATAATATACTACAAGGAGATATAAAAGAGTATAAAATAAATATTATTATATATTATATAGATAAATTATACGTAATACTGCGCGTCAGCATGAGGAGATACAAGAACAGATATGATGTATTTACGCCAAAATTACAATACAAATTTACTTTTTTTGCAACCAAATTTGATAATCTTTTAAAGGATAGATATTTGAATTTTATTTCACGACGAGACTGGGTTACGGTTTCACTGAAAGGAGGAAATTTTTATTATTTGGCGTGTATTTATCTATTGAGTTATTGTTAGTTTATTTTCATAATAGTTTCTCTAAATTAAAACAAAAATTTTTTTTTTAATTTTTCAGCTAAATTTTATCTCCTCTACTCCTCTCTCATCTCTGCATCTCTCTCTCATCTGCTACTTACCTCTCTCTCATCGTACTCCTGCATCTGCTCTCGACTACTACTCTCTCTCTCTCTCTTCTTCATAACACACACAACCACACACGACACAGCAACCACTACAAGACATACAACACAACCAACACACACAACACAACACACCGTAACACTTATTGATTTTCTCGCCACTACCTCTTATTCGCTAGTTATTCAGCTAACTATATAGATAGATATACGGAAATGTAAGATGAAGAAGATAGATAAGATGATAGACTATATATATATTAAAGAATAATATATATTAGAGAATATAGAGTATAGTAGTAGTAATAGATAGATATTGAGATAAAGAATATAGAGAAGTAGAAGAGAGATAAAGAATAAAGAGATATAATAGTATAATATTATAATATAATTTTAATTGGTATAGTAAATATAGAAAATAAAGTGAGTATAGTATATATATAGATATATATACGAAGTTAAATATATATTTATTATATATATAGTATAAAAGAAATAGAAGAGATATTATATAGACTGTCCTCTTCATTACCATTATACTATAGAGAATATATATATATATAATATAAAAGAATATATAATATAAATAGATAATAGTAATGAGCAATATGAAGATATAATAGATAATATATATAAAGAGAAGAGAATAGATAAAAAATATGAAGAAGTCTATATATATATATAGAAGTATTAAAGTATAGTAATATGATATGATAGAGTATAATAGTAAAATAGATATATTAGAAAATATAGTTACATTAGATAACAAAAAATAGGATAGTATTAAGTATATTAAATAGTACTATATATAGAGAGATGGATATGAGATAATGTATGAATAGATGATAAGATATAGATATTAATAAATAACGATATATATATATATATATATATATATAAGATAATAGATTTACTAGCAACGATACAATCACGAAATAAAATAGAGATATATAATATATATATGAATGAAAAAGATATATAAGAGTAAGAGGGAGAGAAGAACATAAATATATATATATATAAAATATAAATATATATAAAGAATATAGATATAATATATATAATATTAATATAGATTATTTAACATTAGATAGATAGATAGATAAGATATGATAGAATAGAAGAGAGATAGAAGATATATTTAGAGAGAGAATTATATAAATATATATATAGTAAGTAATATGGGAAAGATATATATTATAGTATGACTAGATAGAAAGATAGAAGTATAATGTGCGACTATATATATATATAGAGATACATAGATATATATATATTAATAATAGCTTTCTATATTCATTATATAGTAGAGTCTATTATAAAATAATTGGATACATAATTATTGAAGCACGTAATCATAGTAATATAAATATATAATTGATAATATATAGTATGTAGGAATTCATATAATACTATAGATAGATATAGACAGATAAGAAATAACTATGAATAATAAGTATAGAGATATATAATAAGATGAATATATATATATATATATAATAAGACGATTATATGATAGCTTGAATGAAGATAATATAGTAATATAATATAATATAGTATATATAACTATTATAGAATATAGAATAGATATAGATAGAAAATAAGATATATAAAGTAATATATTAGATATAATATATATAGATAGATATACCAGATGAAGAGATTAGTATATATATATATTAAAGATTAATATAATAAGAAGTATAAAGATATAAAGATATATATACGGAATACTAAATAATATATAGAGACGATTAGAACTATATTAATAAGAGATGAAATATTAGATTAATAGAGAGATATAAAGAGAGTAAAAATACACGAGACGATACGGATATATATATCATATATACTTAAGAGCTATATATATATAAACATAGATATTATTTTGAGAAAATATAATGTTGACGGAAGATACAATAACGTATAATATATGATTATCAATTATATATATTATATATATACTCTTCAGATACTCTTGACAGATTTATAAGAGATTATAATCAAGTATTTCGTTTGTGTATATTATAATAACAGTGAAAACTTCTGCTTTTGAAAATCTCCAAGCTAATTATATATATGATCAAAATGATAGTTAAGAGAAGATATATATATATTAATAAATATATAAATAAAGTATAATAGATATTATATTATCAATAATAATATAGTATATTAATAAAAATATTAATATAAATTATATATAAAATATATATAATATATATAATATATGAATCTACTATTTCATATTTAATAATATATTTAATATTATACAATAAAGGTATATTATATAGAATAATTATATATATAATAGATTTATATAGTAGTGACTAATAGTATATAGTATGAAGATATAGATATAATATATAATATCTATAATAATATATGAGAATAGATAAATTAATAATATATAGATACTATTATATAATATATAATATGATAGAAATTTTTCAATAGATATATAAATATATTATAATAACTAGATAAACTATAGAGTATAATATAAAATAAATTTACTATATATAGATAAAGAAGAATAATCTAAACGTAAACTATATAAAGATAAACTATATATAAGTAAAAATATAATAGTTATAAATAATATTATATAATAAGAAGTAGATAAATATATATTAGGTAAGATATATATATATAATACAGATATATAGATATAGATATATAGATAAAACTATAAAGAGTATATATATATAGTATATGAATATAATATATAGTAGATAGATAATATATAATAGATAATATATATAGAATATATATAGATAAGATAGAGTAATATAGATGAGAACCTAAATGTAGATAGATATAGAGAGATACGATATATGTAGGATAAGACTATGATAAGTAAGATAGAGATATATATAGAGGATATAGAATACTAGATAAAGTACTATAATAATTACTAATTATTATATAGTCATAAATATCAGTGAAGATTATATAATAGATGTAGAATGACGAATATTATAGTAATATATATATATAATATAGTATACATAAGAGAGATAGAGAGATAGTATAGAAGACAGATATTATAGTACTAAATAAAAAAATTCTGGTTCAGGTACATCCCTATATATAAATAATGAGTTATGTAGAAGTGTAACGTCCTAAATAGATTTATCTTTCTAAAATAAGATGATTATATATTCTTGATTAAGGAAGATTTACTGGAACTATAATAGATAATATCAAATATTGTAAATAATATATATGAATAGAGTAATGAAAAAAAGATAATATAATATATATATGAGGTAGTATAAAAATAAATGATATATAGAATAATATATAAAGATAAAGCAGACTAGATATGATTGAAGTAGTAGTATAATAAGACATTCCGATAGAAGATAGTCGAAGTATTTAGAAGTGATTAGAAATTAGAAGATAAATAATGAATGGATGTTATGAAAGAAACTATATTAATAGATATATTCTTTTGAGATATAAACACGAAGCAAAAAGAAAATATTAATATAGAGAGATTAATATATAATAATATAAGATTAATATATATAGTTAATAAAGATATAGTACTTTGAAGAAAGATGATATAATGAAAGATAGCGGTAATATAACGTGACTAGTGGGATATGCAATTAACTATAGGAAAAATAGTAATTGCCAACCAAAAAAATTAACTCAAAGAACGGGCCTAGTAGGATATTGCCAAGGGTATAAATATCATATATATATATATGATGGAATATATAAATAATATATATTGAAATATACATGAGTAATATAATTATATAATAGAAAGATATATTATATATATGATAATAGTAATAGTAATATAGATGTAGATATAGATATAAATAGATATAATATATATATATATATATAAATAGTAATATATATATATATATATATATAATAATATATAATAAGTAATTATAATATAGTAATATATTGATATATGTACATAGGTCTCATTTTTATGGAAGTCTTGAAGTTGTAATTTCTACGGGAGGGCGACAAATTTTGAATAATTCCAAATAAGTTTTTAAGAGTAGATGAATATATAGTATATAATAATAATATTATATAGTATAAAAACGTAAAGTAATGTATAATATTTGAGGACTTGGGAATTATAAATCTTATAATATATATATATATATTTATATAATATATAATACATATAATATATTCTATATATATATATATATATATATATAATATGATATAAATACTATAATATAGAAAGAGAACAGTATATAGGACATATAGATAGTATAACGCATAAACTATATACTTAGTTAGAGAAGAGTAATATATATATAAGTAATTAAGTAATAATATTATAATATATATAATATATAATAATATTTATATAAAAAGAGTGATATATATATAGTTATAAGTATATATATAATAGATTAACATAACATAGTAAATATGTATAATGAAATAATAGAATATAGTTAATAGATATATATATATATTATATATATAGCTATATTTATAATTAAATAATAAAGTTAAATACAGTAATACATATATATAATATATAATATATTATTAATATATTAATTAATAATAAGAACACTGTATACATCATATTAAATTATAGCTACTTTATTATAAAATTATATATTAACTACTATATATATATATATAAAAATTATAATATATTATCTATACCAATATAACTAGTCAACTCATTTAATTAGAAGATAATAACTTTGAAGTATTTATCATACTATATTAGTACCTATATTACATAAGCTCCATAGTACCAGATAAATAGATATCAACTAAAATATCGTACTATAAAGTAGCTCACTCACTAGGTATCTCAGATATGACAGGATGAGAAAACTCATATATAGGTAGACCTAGTCAATAATTTACTTAATATAAAAAACCTAAACTACTACTACGGAATGCGATGTGGTATAGCCTAATACTATATATATATGGAAATACAAATTTCTATATTATTTCCTATTAAGTTATGCTAATAATGTTTTCAATTATGTAATTTGTAAAATTGCACTTTTCTGGATATATAATAATATCTATAATATATACATGTCATATAATATTTACCCAGTAATAATATTTAATTATTATATTCATAGAACTTATTAAAATAAGTAATATATATAAATTACTTACTAATCTTTGTATAACTTAATATTATAGATTGACTATATATATATATAACTATAATCATATGGATATATACTTACTAATAATATGAATATTAATAGTAATATAGCAATAGTAACATTTTTACGTAGTATAAAAAATAATATATATATATTAATGTATGTATATAATTATATATAAAATTAATATATATTAATTTTTAACATAGGTTAGTTAATTCATATTTTGTATATTAACTGCATTCTATCAGTATTATATATAGTATATAAATACATTATAGATATATATATAATACTATATCATATAAGAGACATATTAGTATAAGTCTGAAAGCAAATCCTTCTAAGGTAGTATAAATTATATATATATATCTGTGAAGAGAAAAGAATATATATTTCATTAAACGATATATATATATATTATAATATATATATAGTATAGGAGAGAGATAGATCTAAGAAATATCTAAAAACTTTTTATCAACACGTGAAACGCAATAGATCTTATTTTATAGCTCAAAAAGTTGTATAAGCTATCTAGTTTCCTTTATTTTAATAAAATACCATTGTGAGAAATAATGACCTAGTAGTATAGTAGTAAACTATGCAAACAATACGAACACAAGTATAATTAGAGTATTATTACTGAAAAATACACAGCTCAGAAGTAGTTGATGGAAGGTGATTACAAAATGTCTGGAATTGCTATAATAATGAGATATAATCAGAAAAATATGAAAAATTTACAGAAATCTACTATAGAGATAGAGTCTCAAAGTAGTGTATTATCAACTTCTTTAAAAGTATTTTATACTCCCTTTTAAATAAATAATACTTGAACAAATATTTTTCTAATAATTCATTAGACTAATCACATATTATTGTTTAAGAGGTTTAAATAAACTTATATCTATGTAATTAACGCTCAGATACTCATACGGTCTCTACACTCTATCTCACCAGCTCATATGTCACTATCCAGTGATATATCGCTACTCTGATCATCTTCACTACGTCTACATAAATTAGTACTATATATTATATATCCTATCATATAATTATTAATATACTAAGTACGTAGATACTCCGCAATTATTACTATATTAATTATTATAATGTATATGTATTACAAACAACCATGCGTATTAATATCATAGTGAAAAATGATATTACACTAAGTCGTTCACTATATAGCATGAACTATATAATAATATAATGTGAAGTTGCATTATTAGAATAATATAAATAATACATATAAATATATCATATTTATTTTTAACTAAATATAATAAAAAACTAAACGTACCATTATAAAAACTTTAATTTTAATTAACTCTCTGTGAAAATAAATAATAACGTATTAAATGGGTTTTCCGAAAAAGTCAAAATATAAAATTGGAAATACAACTGACTGGATCATATCATTATACCATCTATATAGAATAAAACCTATATATATATAGTATAAAGAATATTTATATATATATAAATTAAAGATATAGAATTAGATAATATATAATATATAGTTAATATTTTATTCATATATAATGAATACATATAGTTGATACATAGGTATTAATAAAATATAACTTATATAAGAAAAATAAGAATAAAAAAGATATTAATATATATTATATACTATATAGATGAATTATAAATAGATTGATATCATATGGAATACTATATATACTCGTCATATATAGCATATGAGTATAGACTATTAATATACACTGATGATAATTCATTTCAACAGAATATTAATAGTATAACTATATATATATTAATATAGCTATATATATAGATATGCTACAAGTGCAATTGGATAACGTTCAGAAATCTAAAATATACAAATACAGTAAAAAGCCCTACGCTCCGCAAACTCATGCTGCAGTTATATAGTAGAATGCGAATAAGTAAAGATAAGGAGATAGGGCGTCTCCCATATAACTCATAGTAATACGAGTGTATTGAGAATATAAAAGTAATATAAACAATAATTCACGTTAAAAAATAGCAAAATAAAAAGTATATAGGAGAAATAAAATGAATAGTAATATATAATAATTAAGATAATTAAAGTCATAATACTTAGAAATGAATATAGAGTATGAAAAGTTAATAATGATAATATATAATAGAATAATAAGTAAATAATAATGATATATGGTTTAAAGATAGAAAAGTAAAGATGAGATAAGAATAAGTAATCAAATAGCGTACAGCAGCAGCAGCAGATGTAATAGAGAATTTAAGTATAAGAGATATAAAGCTAATTAATAAGATATTAGATTAGTAATAGTACGAAGAAAACTATAATATATATGTAATATGACACGATACTATCAATAAAGTTAATAATCAGATATAAATTTAGCAGTATAGAGAACTAGTAGATAAAGAGAATCATATATCTCCATATATAATATAACTGAGATAATATAAATATTATTATGGTATATTTACTTAGAACGTAGAATAAATAGTAGATATAATATAATATATAGTATATATAGTTAAGAGATCATTACAGGACTATTTATAAAATAGATTAGTTAGATATACTAATGCATAGATAATATATATAATATATATATATATATAGATTTGGATGATAAAGACTACTATACCTGACATAAGATAGACCGAGACTAGAATATATATATATAGAAAGAGTAAGAGAGAATGAACAATGAATAGATTACTATATATATAAGAAGTCATAGAAAATATATTATATAGTATGAATATTAAGTAAATATATATAGAATAATTATACTAGAAATAGATGTAAAAATAAATAATATAGATTCAGTAAGGTAATAAAATAATATACTTGGTAACAATACTACGTCGAAAATAGCTGAAGATGAGAAAACCCGCTACGTGCATTATATATATAGTTATATATATTAGTTAATATATAGTAATTAGTGGTGATTAATAGTGACATACTATATACTATAATTATACGTATTATAATACTTATATATATATTATATATATATATACTAGTACGTATATATACCAGTATATATTATTATATATATAGTACATTCTATATATACTATTATAAATACTATATATATCATATATATATATATGTATATAATTATATATACACTCTACTATAATATACTATATATATATATAAGATATATTATATATATATTATATATATATATATATAAAGTAAACCCCGACCTATGTGAACAATCATGGGACTCTCATAATTTGAAGATCTATAAGTCGAGCCCTTCATAACATGCAACAGGCCCATTCCTTTTCAAATCCCAAAATTACCACTATTTTAAACACAATAAATACTATTTATCTATAAATATAATATTTATAAATATGCAATTTCTCCCATAAATGTTTATAGTCTTGCCACGATCAAAGACCAGAATCGGCAAGTAATATTTTTTTTCACAATGTTATTAAACATTTTTTTCCACACTGCTCAGTTTTCCATTTTTCCACCTCATCAGATTACTCATATTTTGTTACAATTTATGCCAAAAATTTTTCTTTGTTAATTGTTGAAACAAACATTGTGATAAAAGTCGAATAATTTTCAGATTATCTTATCAAAATATTTCTGTCGGACGTACGAAGATCGCGAAACCTTTAGACTTGTACATCTTATTACAGTTAATTGTAATAATGCCAGTGATTAAACCCGTAGTTTAAGTTATTCATATTACTATTTAGTATTTATTGCCTTTAAAGTAATTGAAACATATTTATGCATTACCTGAAGAGATTTAGGCTGTTTTTTTT
>JABUQX010119137.1:17500-20000 GCA_015478945.1 Trachelipus rathkii | reverse complement strand
TTTAGTATTTTACCTTGACACACTTTCGATCCAGCTTATACACTAAGCTAACCAGACTTTCTTTTGAATCAGTCCCAACACAGAATCTTCAGAAAGCAGTAGAACGCTGATCTGCCAATTGCTCTCATGTATGAATATAAATCGACTCCTTTCAGAATTTAACTCATAGGTTCTTAACTTTGGCGATGGTGCCCCCTGAGGGGGGCGATGAACTTGATTAAGGGGGTAGTAAGTTCAAAGGAACGCTAGGGGGGGAGGTCAGCTAACAATAAAATGAGATTAATTTCAATTCCAGTTATGTTATACGTTGCAATGACGTTAATATTTACTTAAATAAAACAAAAAGATAAACATTAAAGATAATACATGTTGAATTAGTCACATTTAGGCAATTAGTCAAGTAGTCAATTTAGTCATATCTAGTCAACTAATCAATTATTCAGTTTAGTAAAAAGGGGGCGCTACAAAAATAAAAGTTAAAAGCCACTGATTTAATCGATATGAATAGCTATAATATATATAAGTATTTTAAATAACTTTTGAAACATAACACAACCTTAACTCAAACCTTCTCTTACTTTTTAAAAAACAGAGAGAGAGAGAGAGGACGAGAGAGAGCAAGAGAGGGAGAGAGAGAGAGAGAGAGAGAGATGAGAGAGAGAGAACCAGAGAGAGAGGAGAGAGATTTTCCTCTTCTTAGAAACCAATACGCACACCTGCTATATTTTTAATCCTAAACTTATATTATATATTATATATATATAATATATAGAGATTAAATTTCTAAATATATATATATATTATATATATATATTTATATATATATATATATATATATAAAAATAAATATATATAAATAATATATATATAATATAATATATATTATATATATTATATATATATTATTTATATATATATATTATATATATATATATATATATCATATATATATATATATATATATATATATATATATATATATATATATAGTATATATAATATTCATATATATATATATATATACATATATATATATATACTATATATGATATATAGCCTTCACCTCCATATATTATATATATATATATATATTATAACATATATATATATAATTTATATTTATATATATATACTGTGTGTGTGTTTGGCTCTTGTGACTGTGTTTGCCTGTGTTTGCTCTGAAGTATACGTGTATTTTTGCTGTATGTGTGTGTTGTGTGTGTGTGTGTGGTGTGTGTGGTGTGTGTGGTGTGTGTGTAAGGTGTGTTTGGTGTGGGTGGGTTTTTGTATGCATTGAAAAATTTGTTTTAATCCGCATTATTTAATGTTAAGCATCTGTCAATATTATCAGACAAATGTAATTGCGGGGTTGCGGGAGGGCGAAGACCGAAGCCTTGATAGATATTCAAAATTTTAAGCCATTCCCACCCTCAAAAAATCACATATCAAATTTTTAATTTATTTCTACTATTTAATTAATTGTTTTTATTTATTTACTTATATTATTATTATTATAATAATTGTTATTATTATTATTATTATTATTATTATTATTATTATTATTATTATTATTATTATTATTATTATTATTATTATTATTATTATTATTATTATTTTTATTATTTATTATTTATATTATTATTAGTATTATTATTAATATTATTATTTAATTATTATTATTAATTATTATTATTATTATTATTATTATTATTAATATTTATTATTATTATTATTAGTAGTAGTAGTAGTAGTAGTAGTAGTAGTAGTAGTAGTAGTAGTAGTAGTAGTAGTAGTAGTAGTAGTAGGAAAATTATTATTGTTAGTTGTTGTCGCTGTTTGATATTTGAAATATTGTAAAAAACGCTTCAAAAGAATTATAAATATTACTCTCTCCAAAGCAACTTCTGAATTTTCTCGTCCCCTTAATTAATAATAATGGAAACTACGAGACAATGTTGTTGTTGTTGTTGTTGTTGTTGTTGTTGTTGTTGTTGTTGTTCTTCTTCTTCTTCTTCTTCTTCTTCTTCTTCTTCTTCTTCTTCTTCTTCTTCTTCTTCTTCTTCTTCTTCTTCTTCTCCTCCTCCTCCTTCTTTCTTTTTTTCTTTTTCTTCTTCTCTTCTTCTTTTCCTTCTTCTTCTTCTTCTTCTTTTCTTTTTCTTCTTCTTTTTCTTTTTCTTTTCTTTTTCTTTTTCTTTTTCTTTTTCTTTTTCTTTTTCTTTTTCTTTTTCTTTTTCTTTTTCTTTTTCTTTTCCTTTTTCTTCTTCTTCTTCTTTCTTCTTCTTCTTCTTCTTCTTGTTTTTTAATTCTCTTCTTTTTCTTTTTTTCTTTTCATTCTTTTTCTTGTTCTCGTTATACTGCTCCTTCTTCTCCTCCTCCACCTCCTCCTCTTCCTCCTTCCTCCTCCTCCTCCTCCTCCTCCTTCTCCTTCTCCTCCTCCTTCTTGGTTAATTGGCCTGGAGTAATGATACAGAATCTTCTCACCTGTCCTTTAATTCTTAGC
>JABUQX010119137.1:5000-12500 GCA_015478945.1 Trachelipus rathkii | reverse complement strand
GAATCAACCACACTCTTGAAGTTTTTAGTTTTACCGATTAGCCGTACTATTATAACAAATGGTATATTTTTATATAACAATATTGAAAAAAAAACGCCATAGGAAAAGTGAGATGAAATAACCTTATATGCTTTATCGTTCGTGAGAGATTGAAGAATGACGTCGAAAAGCCGTTCAACCATCAGATATATCGATAAAATTTATTAAATTTATCGAGTATCCATAAATAATTTTTATCGAATATCATCAAAACTATTTTAATTTAAAAAAAATGTACATGCTCAAAACACCCGCCAAAAAAATTAAAAATAATTGAAATTATAAAAAAAAAAATAATATGAGAGCTATCGGACAAAAGAAACTAATTGAAACGGAGACTCTATCTTCTTCTATAACAACAGGTAATAGAAATTATATTATCTAACTAATTATACTATGATCAGTGTATTGAGTTTTTTTATATTATATATATATAGTATCATAGTGTATTAAGTTCTATTCTATATATATTATTAAAATTAATAAAATTATGTGATAATAGTAATATACTATAGAGTATTATATTATTTCTAATTATATATAGTAGCTTTATATATATTTTATTATATAATATCTATATAATAATATAATATATATATATATGTGAGAAAATAATACTTATATGTTTATCTATATTATATATGATTAAATTATAAAATTATTATATGATATATTATTATATATTTTAAATATATATCAAAAATAATTATTATATATATACAGATTATTTCCGCGTTTACGTTTAATGTGACTTCATGTACGAATTTTATAATTATACTATATATATACTATTATATTAAGTACTTGATAGTGAGTATATTATAAAGATATATTATAATAGAAATTAACCTTATGTATATTATTATATATTATTTTAATATAAAATAAAAATATATATATAGATTATATTATTTAATCTATATATATATATGATATATATTATATATATTACACTATCATATTAATCGGCCCAATTAGGGGGCTCGAGCCCACGGGGAACAGAAGGGGGGACGTTTCATACCCCGTAGGGGAGGGGCGGAGGAACCCCGCGACACCCAAATACCAAAGAGCGGGGGTTCCGGAGACCCTCCCGCGGAGGGGGGAAATTTATCTACCCTGCTTTGGTCCGGTAAGAAATAAGACACTCCTTGCGTTCATCGCGCGGTTTTATCCCTTGTTACACATCAGTTTTTTAAAATATATTTATTAATGATTTATTATAAACCTAAACTGAGTCTCGTTTTATCAAAGGGTCTCACCACCCCGATGGCCAGGAAGCTCGGGGTCTCTCGGCCTTCCGAGTATATTTAGGTAGTTGACTATTTCCCCCCTACCAGAGGCAGGGTATATCTCTCTATATCGCTCTTTAGGTGAGTGTGTGAGTACTGGTGTCGGCGCGCGGTTCCTTTCACCCCTTCTGGTTGGTATTGAGGAAACGTCCCCCTCTTATCTGATCGCCCGTCTATCGAAGACCTAACTGGGCCGCACATTATTTTATTTTATATATATAATATATATATATATATATACTATAATATATAACATATATATATACTAAATCACTATTACTAATGTTCTAATATATATATTCGATAAATTAGCTTAATGTATCCTCAGCAATAATATACATATATTGGTATAATATTTCTTACCATGATATTAACGCGGAAAATCCTGACGTGTATTGACGTCACGGCGGAGCTTGCATTTTAAAATTTGCTTACTTGACGGTGTATCGGTACATTAATATGATTATATAGTAATTGCTCATAATATGCCTATATATACTATATACGTATAGGTATATATTATATAAATATTTTTATATATAGTTATAAATTATATATATCTTTTTATAAGGTTCACTATTTTATTAGAGTATATATATATAATATTATTAATCGTTAACCTTATCCTTATATATTTATATGTATATACATATATGTTTAAAAAGGTGTACTACGTATATATATATATATTATCAAAAACCTCTCTCTCTCTCTCTCTCTATATATTATATATAGGTAAGTATTATATTTCACTATATATAAACTAAATATTATATTATATATATATATATAGTATTATATATATATTATCATCATATGAATATAGTATACTAGATAGTACATATATTAAATAAAATATTTAGAGCTTATTTAATTTATTTTGGTATCAAATCGTACGATAAAATATTAATATTTAAACAAACAATTTTATTTTTTATTTCTATAACTACGATTAGCGTAAATTACAATACAAGTATTAAAACAAAATACTTATCAATTGAATCAGTGCAAACTGAGAATAATTAGAGAAAATTATTCCCTAATGTTAGATAAAAATAATCAGAAAATATCTCAAAAACAAAACATCGATAGTGCGTCTATCCCTCATAAAAACGAGCTCTCGAAATTAAGTCAAATTTTTTTATTTCGTCGAGAATTTTACATATTTTTATTACAAATATCGCACTTTATAATGAGTACGTAATGCGGTAAACAAAACTTCAAGAAAATTTATGATAAGCCATCTTTTGTAAATTATAAGTGTCATATAAGTGTTTCAATGTAAATAGTTTACATAAATTTAATTTCACCTCAGCTGAAAGTATTACCATATATTAATATAAACCCTTATATATTAGCATAATATATACAGTAATATATTTATTATACATATAATATATATATATAAGGGTATATATATATATATTATATGTAATATATATTTTATATATAAAAAATAACGTAAATAAATAATATATATGTAGTTAGTTATATCTTTTTCATCTATACAATAATAGCGTTATAAATATAATATATATGCTATCTATATTAAATCAAAAATAATTTCTTCTAGGCAAGTTGTTGAAACACTATTACAAAAGCTAACAATAATCACTCATATAGTCATACACTATATTTCATATTATATTATATTAATATAATATAGCATTATTCTATATATATTATAGCTTAGACTTATTAATGTATTAATTAAAATGATTCGGGTATTATTATAATATATTCTATTTTATATATATTATTTTTAAATTGTGTATATATTAATATATATATTTTTGTCTATTCTATATTGTTCTTTTATTTTTATTAATTATTTCAATATTATTTAAAAATATGCGTGGAGGGTGTTATTTATGAGGTAGGAATAATTTTGAGAGTAATAAAAATATAAAGAATATCTAGAGTGATATGGTTATGATTGTTATTATTATAAATGTGTCCGTTTAGTTGTGCAGCTACATCTTTATTTTCAAGGTCGTCGTCTATAATCCACTGCTAATCAAGAAAATAAATATACACTCCCCTTTACCAAACACAGCTTAAATGTAACCCTTATATTTTTCGACATTATAGTAAATCATTGTTATATAGACTTAATTTAAAATTTGTTTTTTTTTTTTTTTTAAATGCAAATTAAGGGTGAAATCTTTATTTTTTTTTTATTACTTTTGTTTATCACAAATTTCCTTTTAGATTATAGTTTTTTTAAAAAACAGCAAACCATGGATTTTGTTTTGTTTTTGCTTTTTTAAGAATTTTATTTAAATATACAAATTTTAATTATCAATTATTCCATCAAAAGCAATAAGCTATGGCTATTTTTCTCTATCAAGTTATTACCATTCTCTTCCATTATATATATAATCACTATATATTATAATATATAAAAAATTATATATTTTATATATATTTTAAAACATTATATATATATTATATACTAGTAAAAAAATATTTTTATATGAGTATACTATTACTATATAGTGATACATTATTATATATATAATATTATTATAGATACACTATACTTAGTTAAAATCATATATTTATATACATATCTTGACCTTAGCATAACTTCAGGTTATCATTGCTCTCTACAATAAAAAATATATCTGAATATATTGCCAGTAAAGTTGTTAAAAAAAAACTGCGAATTGACGAATAGATAGATTATATAGATTTTATAACATTTACAGTTAGACGAATTATAAAATTCAAATTACCAACATCTACCCCCAATTAGAAATTTATGATTTAAAATATAAAGATTCTTAATAGCAAAGGAAGTAAACATTGATTATACGGATAGCCGGAAAGCTCCATCTTTGTAATCTTCGTAGTAATAAAACCATATTAATTTGACGCCGTAAGTGTCAAAAAGCGCGTAAAAAATGTTTAGTGCCAAAAGCACTAAAAAGTACAAACATTCGGCATTCGGTGAATATTCGTGAACGATAAGACATCGATCGTCTTAGGTAGATCACGAAGCTAGTGCCAAAATGGTTGTCATGGAAAATCATCGACAGGTCAAGTGGTTATTTGTAAAAAACAATATGGCAAATAGTTTGCTAATATCGATACATATATATATATATGAAACCTAACCATCATTACCTAACCTAAACCCCTAACCTCTAACTTAATCTATATAGCTTCTTATACCATAAAGCTTAAACACCTAACTTAACTCTAACTTAAACTTAACTTAACTTAACTTTAACTTAACTAACTTAACTAACTTTAACTTAATTAAGACTTTAACTTAAGAGCTTAACTTTATATCTTATATCATTATATTATATCTTTAAACTTTAACTTGTAACTTAACTTAACCTAACAACCTAACCTAACCTAACCTAACCTAACCTAAAATATTTCTAGCTCCTGCGACGGGTTGTACGGGAATTTTTTTTATGGCCCTTGTCGTATCCAATTAACTGATCTCTATATATCTACACTATTCTATATCAGGAGTCACACCTACTCTGATAGGTTTAACTATATATATATATATATATATATAGAAAAAAATGGAATTGCAATCGCTTTATGTCTTTTCATTCATTGCAAATTTCATTTTACACACGGCATTCTCGTTTCTTCAGACAGAATTCCTGATGTGAGATGTTGCGAGAGAGTAGTGAGAGAGCGAAATGTTATATTTATATATCATCCTGGTCATGTGATTTACTCAGCGACGCGGACTCCCAATGTTCTCGCAATTCCCTATTGATGGGAGCACGCTCGAAAATACTCCTTTGACTCATATCACTGTTCTTTCAAAACCTATATCATACTACTAGTCAATCATGTATTATAGCTCGAGAGTCGAGCGCAGTTCTGTTCACTAAGATATAAGATCTGAAATGTAGTATCCAGTGCGATCATTGAACAAGGAGTATGGAGATTAAGTCGAAATATAATTAAAATATTGAGAGTCTACTTCGAAGGTTAATACAGAATTTCACATATACGATGTATATATATATTTTGATGTGTGAGAGAGAGCTCATTATATATCTTGATTCTATCCATAAAATATACTCCTGCTCTATATAGTTTCAGTATCTTTAAAAAATCTCTCTAATTCTGTGACTAATCACATCGTAACTTTCCACAGTACCCAGTAGCTTTGTCCCATTATGTTTCTGGAAAAACATCTCCCTAATTATTTCAATTAAATAGTGTTCATTCACCTAGTTTACCAAAGGCCAAGTAGTAGTCTATTCTCTCAATATATATAAGTTTTGGAAATCAACAAAAAAGAGAAAAAGCAGTGAACAAACGCTATGACCCTGTTTATTATTGACAGATTGACCTATAAATCTTTCCTTTATCGCTGCTTAACCATCATACCGTTGTTCCAATCAAGGATTATCGCTATCTTTTTTCAAGCGCTCCATAATATTGTCCATTTAGTATATTCCCCTCTTTCACTTTCAAAGAGCACCAAAAACTATTATGTTTCGTTAATTTCTATAATAAATAGTATACTCTAAATGGTATTATTATTTTTAAAAACATCACAAATAAAAAAAACAATCTCTAACAATCGAGATGTTTTTTTCTGGATTAAATATATTTCTAGGCGTGGAGAGGGGGCTACGATCAGAACCGTCTCAACCCCCTTCTTACTGCCTTATGATAGTATATATATATACTATATATATTATTATATACAAAATATATTATAGTAAAAAATGCTATTTATATATATATATATATATATATATATTAATATATATATATATAATATATATACATATATAATATATAATATATATCAGATATAATATAATATAATATATACTATAAATATATATATATATTATATTAGTTATATACTAGTAAATAAATATGTCATGTGGTGTTGTGAGTATGATGTTTAAGAATATACTATTTGTTCTGGAACAGCGAGTTTATTTCCTATATCACACAATATATATATTATAATAATAATATAGTGAATATTAATAAAATTGAGAAACAATAAATTAATGTATTTTTATAATATTTTTTATTAATATATACTAAAGTAATAAGAAATAAAAAATTTATCACCAATTATAAAACTAAAGAAGAAAAATCATATTATTATTCATATTGTAATCAATAAATAATAATGAGATATAAGAGATAAAATAATAATAATAAAAAAAATTTTAGAATAATAATGAATAATAATATAATAATAATAAGAATAATAATAATATAATAATAATAATATAATAATAATAATAATAATAATAATAATAATAATAATAATAAAAACAATAACAATAACAATAAAAAAATAATAATAATAATAATAATAATAATATTCTTTCAAGTTTTTAAAATTATCAAGTTAAAATTTTATTCATTAATTATTTTTAATCTAAAATATTCTACATATTTAATAATAGAGTGATGTTGGTCAATATAATAGATGTATATAAATAATAATAATGAATAATAATCTAATAATAATAATCAATTAACTAATAATAAATAATAATAATAATAATAATAATAATAATAATAGTAAAAATTAAATTTTATAATAATAATAATAATAATAATAATAATAATAATAATAATAATAATAATAATAATAAAGTTGTATTACATTACGGAACTATTTACAAAACACGAATCAAGTTCTTCAGAGCTAGTAAATTAAAATAAAATAAATTAAATAAATAAATAAATAAATAAAAAATAAAACAAATAAATTAATAAATAAAACTAAACAAAAAAACATGGTATACATTGAAATCGTATATATAAAAATTCAATTTATTTGCTAATAGAGAGAATTTTTTTTTTTTTGTGTCTTGTAATAAAATCGAAAGAAATTCTTTTTCCCATAATTTGTACCTCAAATAAATTTGTGTCCAGTTCAATTTATGGAATTTCGTGGATTTTTATGGAATGTTTTATGGAATTTTATGGATTTTTATGGAGGTCTGTGGGAATATTTTATGGAATTTTGTGGAAATGTTATTTTTTTAAAAAAAAAAGGCTTTTCTTTGTGGGATTTCCTTACTTAAATTAAAAGGTTTTTGATTTTAATTAGACAAAGGGTCTTAGGAAACTTACGAGGAAAAACATAATTCTTTGCTCCACCCTTTGAATATGTGTGTAATCACTGTGTATGTTTGTGTGGGGTTGTGGG
>JABUQX010119136.1:0-16621 GCA_015478945.1 Trachelipus rathkii | reverse complement strand
AGGTGGAACATATTTTACACGGATATCTAGTTCTTACATATCAGAAATATATTTTGTCGCTATTGAATCATCGTAGGAGCAACCAGCACAAAAATTCTTTTGGTACATTTTCCTTTAGTCCTTTTTATTTTGCCTGGTATCTTTTAAAAATATTTTATCTTACAGGAGCGGTCAGAGTTGTAGGAGTGAAACTTTCTCTTTGTGTAGCGTAGTTCAATGTTTTAGAGATGGAAACTCCTCCTAAGGATAGGACCTAGGACCATGTGAAGACATTACTATTAATATGTCAGAATTCTTGAATATTTATATTATATATTATATAAAAATATATATATATATATATATATATAGTACTAAGGTAGTATATATATATATATATATATTATATATATAATATATATATATATATATATACATATTATATAAATATATAATAGCCAGCCTCTAGAAGAGCCACAAGTCCATATCTCAATAACTACAACAGCTTACCGGAAAAGGAATACATTGCTAGAAATCCTGGCAAAATTTTACCGAGGAACTGATAAAACAAAAAAAAAAAAAAAAAAAAAAAACAAAAAAAAACATATCTCGAAAAAACATACAAAATTTAAAGGGAAATGAATTATATTCTTTGGAATCCTTGTAAAATTTTGGAAAAACAAAAAAAAAAAAAAAAAAAAAAAAAAACAACAAAAATTGTTATTTTTTTTTTGGGTGGGTTCTGGGACATTAGTATTGTATAAATGTGTTAACTATATTATGTTGTTAAAGGTTTATTACACGGCAATTTAGGGGGCTCGAGAAGACGGTGGGGAGGAACCCCCGAAACACCCAAATACCAAAGGCCGGGGTGGTTCCGGAGACCTCCCCGGAGGGGGGGGAAATTAGTCCTACCCCGTAGTCCCGTAGTTCCGAGAGACACCCGACTCCTGCCATCGGTGCGGAATACCCTCCTGAGTACTTCTTTATAAAAAAAAACAAAAATTCTAATAGAAAGTCTATTTATTTTAACGAGTAACCAATAAAGGTCTCTAAATAAAAATCTTTGTTAGGAAAATGTAAAAATAAAAAAAAAAAAAAAAATAAAACTATAAAAATTTCTTCATCTTTAACTTCATTTTTGGGAATTGGAAAAGGCATCACTCGTATATAAATATAACTAATATATAAATATATAATAATCATATTAAATATAAGTCAACCAATAATAAGATATATATAATAATATATATATTATATTATTCTCGTAAAGGTATTACACGCAATTTAGGGGGCTCTTTTCGAACGGGGAACACAGGGGGGACGTTTTCCTACCCCGTAGTAGGGAGAGGCGGAGGAACCCCCGCGACGACCCAAATAATACCAAAGAGCGGGGGTTCCGAGACCTCTCCGGAGGGGGGGAATTAGTCCCCTACCCTGTATTCCCCGGAAGGCCGAGAGGAACCCGACTCCTTGCCAATCACGTTGATGTATAATGATAGGACACTCTTAAGTTAAAAAAAAAAAGCAAAAGTTAAATAGAAAGTCTATTATTTTAACGAACGTAACCATATAAAAAGGCTCTTGATAAAAATTTTGGTTAGAAAATGTAAAAAAAAAAAAAAAAAAAAAATAAAAAAAGAATAAACAAAAAGTGGCTATTTTTTTTTTTGGTGGGTGCTGGGACATAGTTAAGATTATATATATATATATATACTATCATATATATATTACTATATAATAGTATATATATAATGATATATATATATTAATTATAATATATACTATCATTATAATATTAGATTCATGCCCCCATTAACTTAAATATATAAATATAGTACTAGTCACTTTAAAAATAAAGATATAAGTGTAGATTTTTTTTATGTGGTGTATTTTTAAAGTGTATAAACCTCACAAAATGAGTATATTTATTATTATTATTGAAAACCGCACGCGATATGGCAGGAGGGTCGGTATTGAGCTACGGATAACCTTCCGTGAAGCAGAGCAGTGTAGCTCTTGGACCGGAGCCGACGGGGAGGTACTTAAGAGCGAGGCTGAATTTGCCCGCCCGCTTCCGGGTCAGCAGTCGAATCCTCCATGATACCGCGCCGCGTTAGAGGCGGAGTAACCGCCCTACTTGGACTACGCACTAGTTATCGCGGGATAAAATACCAGAGGAGCGTTGGGCCTCAGGGTCCTCTCCGAGCGCAACCTACTCCGGGGAGGGGGTAGGTTTGGGGAAATAGTCCTACCCGTATCGAGTAGGGTGTACCACACGAGTATACCCCCCATAGGCCGTGATCCCGAGCGCCCCGGAAATTCTCAGTCGGTGCGGCCCCGAGCCCTCCACCTAAGAAAACCCTTGGCCCGGTATTCCTTTAGTTAAAAAAAAAATAAAAAGCAATACAATGTATACCAAAAGAAAGTCTATTATAATTTTAACGTAGATAACCAATAAAAGGGTCTTTAAATTGGACCTCTAAATACATATTACTGACAAAAGGTTTATAAAAAATAATTTTAGGAAATTGTATACATTCTTTCAGGATTCAAAAAAGGTATTCCTTTTCGCTGTAGCTATCTGAGGTTTTTTTAAGATAAAATTTTTTTTTTAAATATTATTTTTTTTTAATTTCCGCCTAAAATTGGACCAGCATGTCCAGCAATTATTACTTTTCCTGTAGCTGATGGTAGTTCTTGATGATGATGGATTGTGGCTACTTCGCTGATGGCTTCATTGAGAACAATAATAATTAATTTTATTTTATTTTTTTACATCGTCCTATCTAAAATCTTACCAGGATCCAAAAAAAATGTATTCCTTTTCGCTTCAGCTATATACATTTTTGAACATAAATTTTTTTTTTTTTTTTTTACCAATTCTTCCTGCACACTAAAAATTGGGACCAGCACAGCAAATTATTCGGTTCCTGGGTAACCTCCACTAATTGTTGAGATACAAAGTGAGAGTACTGCTATGGTACCTGTGGTTCAGCACTAAGAAATAAGAAGTGTAAAAAATTTTGCCCTTATTATTCTTTTTTTACTAAAGAATACCCCAAGGATATATCGCACCGCACCATGGCAGGAGTCGGGGTCTCTCGGCCTTCCCGTCAGGCTCGAGCCCCCTACATTGCCGTGTTATACTAATTTTAACAAATAAATTATTTAAATATATATATATATAAAATATTATAATATATCTATAATATATATAATTATATAAATATATTAAATTATATATTATATACTATAATATATATATATATATATATATAATATATATTTATAATATATATTATATATGTTCCCATGCTCCTAAAAAAAAAATGCCATATTTTATATTATTATTATATATTATTTTTTTACATTTTCCTAACTTAAAATATTTAAAAGGATGCGAAAAAAGTAATTAGTACTAACTGAAGGTTTTGGGCTATTTAGTACGTTTTCTTTTTTTTTTTTTTTTATTTTTTTTCTACAGTTCCGCAATAAAAATTATATTGCACCAGGATTCCAACCAATGTATTCCTTTTATCCTGCTAGCTTTATTGTAGTTTTGAGATAGGGATCGATGTAGTTGTGGCTTTAAAAACCAAAAAATATACCATTTATTAATTTATATTTTATAATAAATTATATTATAATATTAATAATATTAAAATTTTTATACTATATTTTATATATTTCTCTGTTTGTATATTATATTTATATATAAGAATTATAATATATATCTTTCAGCAATTGACTTGTTCTTAGGTGAACCTTCAACTCTTTAATTAATAGAAAATAAGTAATGTGCACACATGGTATACGACAATGTGCATTGGTATTCAACACTGGGAGAGCCTATGACATAATTTGTAATAATAAAAATAATGAAAATAATAATAATAATAATAAAAATAATAATAAAAAAAATTGCTTTTTCAAGTTTCCAGTGTAACATTTGTGGTGGTGAGCTGTGGGGAGCGGTACAGGGTTCGATGCACACAAAGAGCAGCAGCAGCTTAGTAGTAGTAATTTATACAGAATTAGTTGGTTGAAAACAAAAACAAAAAAAACAAAAAACATAAAAATTATAATTTGATTTTCTCTTACTTGCCAACTGTTCCTTTTGCTGTTCCTCCTTTACTAACGTAAAAACAAAAACAATCAATCAATATGACCCGCTCCTATAAGTAAGCCTCTGACTTATTACTCATTATTTCTAAAGGCTCCTTCAAAAGTAGGAATAGCGGTCTCACAATTCTAAAAAAAAATTTTCACTGTACTAAAATTTTTTTTATTTTTTACACTCCATTTCATTCGTGAGGTCTGCCATACAGCCGCCCTCTGTATTTTGTGTCTGACTTGGCTAAACGTAGTTTCCGTACTTTTGCGGTTTGTAGTTCTTATCTCAGAATGCAACGTATAAGGGCTATTATATAAAACTCCCAAAGTCGGATACTGTTTTCTGATATTTTTTTCAGCATTCAGCAAATCTCATTATTAATAAATCTTGGCACATACAAAACACAATCAACTCAAACACTTCTCACAAAAAGTCCAGTTGCATTTGGATACGAAATAATTTTGCTGGTGATTTGAACAACCAATGCTACTTGGATCTTGGTGCGAGATTTTCACATCATGCCAAAAAAATTGGTGAATATTCCACCAGGTGTGTCCAAGCTCGTACGTTTTACATAAATTTCTGTTAGTTAACAAACAAATCTTTGCTCTGAAGTGTGATATTTGATACTAACACAAAAATGTCTACTTGGATTCTATCTAATACATAGTGACGAAGTATGTTATCACATACTTAGCCAAACTAGTTGTGTTGTGAGACATCAATATTATCCCGCAGTGTCAGCCAAAAAACGGGATTGTAGTAAAACGTTTATCAGCATAAATTTTTACTGTAATAGCTTAACAAACAAATCTTGTTGACGCATAGGTTAAGGATATATAATATTATGCCCTTAGATCAATTAGACACTTTCATTACAGCAAAAGAATGTAATGCTCCAATAAACAATTTTAGTAAGTTGTCAACTTTTAACATAAGTACAGTGAGAGCTCCAATAAACATATTTTAGCTTATAATATTTTATATATACTTCCATCTTAGCGTAATGAAATTATAGAACAATTGTCTGAGATAATAATGCTCAATAGCTCCTTTAACAATGGTTCTCAGGCATTCACCAACTATGGCTCGAAAATTTTAACTAATTATAACTCCATAATATAATATAAGAAGTAATGTCTCATGATAAAGCCACATTTTTAAAATCTTTTCCTCCCATAACTCTCAATATAACTATATTCCTGAAAGGGATAGAAAGGATTATTAATATTACTAGATATATGATAAAAGTATCTGTCAAATATTTATTAATTCGGCTCCAATTACCCTCATTCTTGTCTTTACTCGAACCACCACACTATGAATCTCTACTAATATATGAATAAATGCCAGAAGTTTTGATTATGTAATTCTTGAGTAAGGTTTATATCCATGAAAGATTGATCTCTCTCTTAAATAATATCGCATTTAATCATCATATATATTAATAATTATAAAAATAAGTAAATAATATGAGTAAGTAACTCAATTAATTCATATATATACTACATAAGATATGCCATCTGATTACGTGATAGTTTCTTAATTAGAATATTTAGAGTGAAAGATTCTTTGTGCCTTTCATGAACTAACATCAATTTGTAAAACTCTCATCCTCTCTCAGGACATAATTGTCTCAACGGAGTTCTGCTTTTGAGAGATTGCTTATGAGTAATATGAGCCAGACGTGACTCAGGTATTCCAGTATCGTGTGCTAGGCAAACTCATAATTTGTCAACATAGTATCACATAAATATCATAACTGCACAACTCAGATTGAAATTTCTTCTTGAGAGCCATAATTATTATTAAACTTTAAAACATATTACATGCTAACGTTTACATTGTTTTATAACTTTAATTTTATTTAGGTACTCCTATAGCTTATAATTTTGCTATATAATTAAATGTACTCTCAATCTAGTTATATTTCGTTCTTAATTTATTAAGTTACTTATAGTTTTAAGCTATTAATAGTGCTTGATATGATAAATCATTTATATATATTATATATTAAGTAATTAAATAATTAATGGAAATTACTGAAATAATCTTAGTCATACGAAGTTTAAATATCCTCAACGTTAGGTATATTTATAATGTAGTAAGACTCCACTTAACTCTCAAGGGTGTATATAATATATATAATATATATATGGTCAGGCATCCCGAAAAGTTCAGGCATCGTAACTAGAAAAAGCGTACACACGTGACACGATATTGTAAATACTCATTTTTGAGCCATTAATCATGAGGCCGAGTGTTTTTTATCGCTCACTTAGTGTAGAGATTTAATAAATATTACATTAATAACCGTAAGTAACATCGTGAACCTTTGTCTCATAATACAAATTATTAAGAATTGGTGTAGAACTACTTACGAAACTATCTGATTAGAGCAGCTTACTTTAGATTGAACTCATTGCTCGATGATGACAGAGTCTCAAACCTCGATCGCCTATCGGATGAACGGATAGTATGATACCCACCTGAAGAAATTTTTTTCTCTCTGTTAAAAAAGGACAATATCCAACGTATGTTAAAACTCACAGATATTGACAGTATAAAGTTAAATATCAGGCTATATCTCCGGTCTTATTCATGAGCTCAACACGACGGGGGGACTTCATGATGCACCCCCCTCTGTCTCCTTTCGTACCGCTCAACCTAACGCTTTTAAGAGTAGTTAGTAATGTAACATATTAACAAAACTCAATATTTTTGCTGAAGTAATATTACCGTCTTTATAATATAAGGGTAAACATGCCGACAGATATTAAATGTGACAACGTTTATACATATCAGTGATGCAACGCAACTCTTAGCTGCTTATCTGGCTTTCATAGAGTCTATATCTAAGAACAATCAGTGACTGTTTGCCTATCTCATACTAATTAATATATTGTATGTATATACTAGATTTGGCGAAGGTCAAGGGAACAAATAATGCTCCCTAGGTGAGAATGAATAATAACATTTTTAATTTTTTATTATTTGAAAGAAAATTTACTATTCTCTCAGGTTAAGAAGTGCTCTAAAAGTTAGATTTTATATTTTCATGTAATATTGCGTTATATCATCACGATTAAATGTATATGTACCATTTAAGATTTTACTCTATACTAATTTATTCGATTAACATAGAAATAATTTTCAGTGAGCGTGTAGAGCTCTAATATGTTTTGAGTCGTCGCTCATATAAGCTCGACTCTTAAAAAAGTTGTGAAAACTATAGATATTTAGAACAGAATTAGTATCTATTGACCTATTATTAATCTTTGTAGCCTCCGTATTTATATGCACTATGTTACAAATAATTAGTGTCTTATAGTTTGTAGCTTAATACATATATAAATTCTACTAGAATTAGTAAAAATAAGAAGTTAATTGTATAGGGTATTTATGTAGACACGACTTATCATTTATACCTCCTTAAATGAATGTATAACTACATTATTAAGGTTATAGATTCAGGAGATCTATTCCCAATAATATATCTCAGAATAAAATATTTCTTAAACTGCCAAATTAGAAGCAAAATAAAATGCACAAGATTTAGCTCCATTAAAAATATCCATCCAATCCAACTCTCCTTATATAGGTATAATCTTCTATAATATGATGCAATTTCTTTGATATTATGAATTTTACATCATATAAGGATTACCTTATTTTCTAATAAGCTGGAATAAAACTAATGGTAATAATTTCTAAAATTGTCTGATAATATACGATTCTTTAAATAATTTATTTGTATTTGACAATTATACTTTTTAAGTTAAGATTACCTTTTTATGTATACTTCAATTTGGATAAAATACATCATGTTATATGATATATAATATTATATAACTATATAATTATTATTAATATATACAGTTTGAATCTGTATAGAATTTACATAAACCTTTATGCTAGACATAAAATACTCGGATATAAGAGTAGACTGTAATTATGAGCAAACTAGATAAGGGACCATTTATTTTCGTACTGTACCTTTATAAGGTTTCACTTCTTTAGTAATGAGAAATTTCTCCCGTTTCTAAGTATAGGATGATATGTAATAATGTAATAATAACCAACGTGGTGTAGTTTGACGCGTCGTTACTTTCGTAACCGGAGATTTTGGTATTCTATGTTATAGTAATGTGTGCGTGCGTATAGAGTTTGTAAGAAAGTGTATAGATATATGGTATAGATATATAGAGGTAAATATACTCTAATTAAAGAGATTATATCTTGGTTTTAAACTAATAATACGTATATATTAGTTAGTTTTGACGCTGAGAGGTTTTAAAACTATAAACTAATGTGACATAATATATGCTATGTAATGAAATCAATTTTAAAGGGGAAAATTATACAGGATACTGGTGTTTCAAATAGATGTATCTTGACCCTTAGTTACTTGATTATACAATATATAGTTACTAATCGTTACGTGCCAATTGCTTGTCTGTGAACTTACTAGATACATGCCTCACTGTGTCTTGAATTTATATCTAATAACGTACTCAATATAGATGGATATTTAATTCGTATGTGATATCAGATTTCCATTATTCGTGTTACTAGATACTTGAGTGTATTAATTAGTATATCTCTATTTCAAACACTATCTTTTAGAACATGTCCCCTTTACAAAGTAATGAGATCTCAAAAATCTTTTGTAACGCATATGTAGAAGCGTGTTTGGGTTTTCTGGTGTGTTTTGGATCTGCAGGTCGCGCTTGACTCTGTTGTCATTCCTTCCTTTCTCTTCACTATATCCATTCTTTTCTCCAGCTATCACTCTGTACGATAGTAGCTGGATATCATGTTTGTTTAAATATATATAAGGCGCGCGGAGAGGGGTAGAAGTCCCCCTTATTGGATACTAAAAAATTTCTTCTCGTGATACCGTGTAGCTCTGTCTGTTTGAGTCAAGGCTCAAATGTTCATGCTCTATATTGTATATGACAAAATTCAACACGGATGTCCCTATACAGAAATTACAAAAACTATAGTTCCCATATTAAAAATAGAACTAGTAGGTAACACAGTCATAAGGTAGTATCAAATGATATGTTTTTCCAGGCATTAGATTCTTGAATTACATAAGCAAAGGTAGCGTGTTCTCGCAGTATGAGCCTACCTGAGCACTTTTGAAACAAGATGACAATTTCCTCACAAAATAGAACATTTAAGATTTTAGATTGTCTCGGAAATGTGAATAGTAATCATGGTATCTCCACAGGCAAGATAAATGCCCTCAATGATTTCTACAACACTCTCCACGATATTATGTTACGTGTTTGAATTATTAGCCCTGAGTGGTAAACTTGTCTCGAATTGCATAGAATAAACTTGTAATTATCTATAATAAATATGGAGATATTAATTTATAGACCTAATTTTTCCTGTTCGGGCAAGGTTGGTCGGATACAAAGCGGACTGACACATTACTAAACTGATCGTGGAGTGTGGTCAATCTTCATACTCTGAATTTTGAATTGCCAATAATCCAGTGCTTAGATTAACTGGTGTGAAGTATACCTTACAATCTCTTAAAGATAGGATAAAACAAATAAGCGGACATACTAGCAAAATAGGATATAAAGTAGCAGTGCCTGAATAAATCGTTGGATGCTACCGTTAGTGAGCCAGGTCAACCATCGTGTTGACTCAACATACGAGTGCTCAACGTCCTCACTTTTTGGTCGAGCAGTTATATCGAGTATATCGAAACCATTTTCCTCCAATAATTCATAAATTTAATTGACATTTCAACTGTCGGTTTTTATGACATACAGTTTATCTCTTTCTGTAAAACAATAAGATATTTGGTGTGTATAAATTTTGTACTACATGAATGAGATTGGCTAAGACGTGTGTCTTGTGTACAAATCTCTAATCCGTACTACATAGCAAGAATATGAAACGTTACTGACTAAGTTTAAGAATTACCTAAATGGCATATTATATATAATGGGCAAATTGGCAGTGTGTAGAATATAGTCGCGCTGAGTCTATAGTTTAGTCAGACTTTCTCATAAGAATTATACAAGTACATATCACTCTTCTTCAATAACGTCTAAGGAGTCCTTTAGTTAATTTTATACACGAGCCTTATAGGATCTTATTACTCATCAATATATGCACCGAGGGTATAAACGAAGTAGGTCCGCTAAATTATTATTTCTCTTGAAGGTATATATATAAACTAATGACTTAGTAAATTAATAGGCGATTAGTGACTAAAACATTATTGTAGATTAATAGTAGTTGTAGAGTAATTATAATTATATGTCCCATGAGTATATGATTTCTGTAGTGTGATGTAAAATCCCCTAAGCTTATCTGCCGGATCATTAGCTATTATCTCGTAGTACATTTGCGTTAGCTCTATACAATTTCTGTATTTCTATATCTCATTTCTTCTCCTATCGCCTCTCTCATTACACTCATCATCTCACGTCCATACCCTCACAGATGAACACAACTTCATCTTATCTGTCATGTCCCCATAGCGTTACGCATCATCAGCGAAACGTCATAATTGCACCAAGAGACCGGGCAAGTTGTAGGTGATCGCAATTCGTAATGGCCGGGTGAGCTGTTACAGTGTACTGAATCCCCCCAAGGTCTCTTACAGCGTTTGCCTTTCGGGCTGAAAACGACAGGTAAAGGCTTCTATTGCCAACGTGCGTGTTTACGATAGGTCGGCAATGCGATGTATACCTCTCGCCTACGAAACACGAAAAGTAGCGTTGAAGAATACCTGACTGCGATTCTATGTTAAGCTGTTCTCTGTCACACTATTTTCTCTCTCTCCGCCCTCTTATACTCTTTTTCAGTTAGTTAGAAATACTCTCGTACACTCACTCAAATAACTACCGTGTCGCTCCCCCTGATGACCCTCTACATGTGCCGACTCGTGCTAGCCGGTCTTCTGCCCTCGCCACATATGTTAAATCATGGAGCAACATACTTCTTGTATATTCAAAGCGGGTTTCACAAACACTATTGCCTGTATCTTGCTCCGAAAAAACAGAATACCCCTTTACAAAACCCAGCGGCGATATCTTACATCCTATATCATGTACAGTTTTTATTTACTTCTCTCTGACTCTAAAAATGTCTCACAACTTTATCGTTATTTTCTGCTTCCAGACTCATATCCCCTCGTGAGTATCTTATCTCACATCTATATGTTTGTGTATACGGTCTCTCCCCAAGCCAGTCTGGGATTCCAAAACACACTCACCTAACTTAATTCGTCATATATTAATATAATATGAGTGAAGCTGTTTCTTGCTAATTTGTTTCCAAATGACCATATCACCTTAATATACTACTATTTATTCTCTCATTTACCTACCTTCTTCTACTAATCCGTCAACTAACTCTCTCTTAATATAATATCGTTCCATTATCATTATTTATATTCAGTTATTACTTTCATCACATACCTACCATCTGCACCATAATGATTGTAATTTTATTTACTAACACAATTCGAACTTTTTATGATCTATATATACCATTCCAGACCAATTATTCATGAATATTAACTCTAAAACAGGTAACATAATCAATTAATACTCTCTAATTATAAATACCCATCTGACAACTTAAGACTTAGTCTTTTACATTCCACCAATAACGATTATTATAATTAGCTATCCAGCTCCACCATTCATAGCCTATATAATTCAAACTTACCTCCACTACGTATCATGTACAATTCATACTGCTCCCCTGTTCATGCGAGAGGTTATTATGAATCCTCAAAATATTATATTGAATATTCAGATACTTGTATCCAGATGTCTCAACCATCTAATCATAGATAACTCACACTGTTAGGACTTCCTCTACCTCACAATCATATAATACTTTATTATAATATACTTTTCAAACCCCTCCTTTTACACAACCCTTCTAAATATCTTCTCTTACTAGAATAAATTGAGAAGCAACCAGTGATAAGTATTTAACCACTATACTCATAAAAAAAATCATACGCATATATATTATAATAATAGATTGATATTTCCTTAACTTCTACTTTATCATTATTAACATTCATTTCATTAAATCAACTATTTTACCTTTCAAAGTTTGAACCTTCTCATATTCTTTTTCAATAATTTTCTCACTAACTCTTAAAGAGGAAGAAGATCTGAGGTTTAGATAGGTAGTGTGTTGCTGATCATGATCACTGAAACCTAGGGAGATTTATTGCATTTGAAGAATAACTAAATATAATTAATGATATAGAACACAAATATACAACTATTCGATACACATTATTATTTACAATTATTTCTAATAAAGCTTGGCTCTCGTGGATATTATGTAGCATCTACCAAAAAGACAATATACTCAATAAAGCATTCCAACCATCCATCACAAACAGCATAAATCGAAACTATTATAACCTACAAACCAATAGATTCTATTCCCTTATTTATTCACTATGACTCTACGACTTGTTTCCATAGTTCACACTATAATACAACTGATTATAATTATAGGGCGATTGATTCTTCTTCTCCCTCATTTTCTCAATATTTGTTATTTCTAAATTAAACGCTGTGTATGCATCAAAATATATATCTACCTAACTTTCTATATATCTGCACCTTGTTTGCTCTCAATCGCAATCTCTCTAAGACCTCCTTCGAAGCCCTCTGACCTCGTATCCCGTCTGTTCTCCAGCGGATTGCTAAATCAAGTGCTGTGAGTAGTGCTTATTCTTTTTATAACATCTATCTTTCAGATAACCTCTTTGTCTCTAGATATATCACTTTGCCTATATCTCTAGTTATAATCCCTTATCTATTCTCCTCCTATCTTACTACTAAATTACTCTCATCTCTATTACATCAGTCTGCATACTATTTATCTGCCCATCTCCTCCAATCCCACGGAACTAAACCCTCCATAAATAACATAGATTCTAATACACATAAACTTTCCAAATGCAATCTAAAATCGCCATTTCCTTCTTATAGCCTTACCCGCTTACCTGATCATTTCACCAGTTAATATTATATCTAATTATCTGCAATATATTTTAACTATCATTTCTATTCAACTTAATCCTACACTCTTACCTACTATTACTCATTCACTTATATACTAAGACTTACCCTCATAGATAAATACCTTATTTACTTTCTATTGCACTTCATCCTAAACCTACTGATCACACATCTATACTGGATCACCTCTCATTAATGCCAATGCTCATAATGTGCTATGATATTTACAAGGGTGTCCATTACTCTACACTATGCCTTAAATATATATATTATATAATATATTATATATATAATATTATTTATATAATATATATTATAATATATATATATAATAATATAATATTATATATATTTTAATATTATATATATATATATATATAATATTAATATATATATAAATATATTATATATATATATTATATTAATATATTATAATGATATATATATATTAGTATTACCTATATATATTATATATATATAATATATATATCTTTATATATTTATTAATATATATATATTAAATATATATTAATTTATATAATAATATATATATATTTATTATATTAATATAATATGAATCCTCTAAAGAAGTGTTCATGTGTACCGGTTAAATATATAATAAATATTATATATTTTATATAGTATCTATAATATATTATAAATATTAAGAAGTTTATTGAATATATATATATATATATATATATTATAATATAAGGTGTGATATGTGTATAATTCACAAGTATGAGTTACAAACTATCCCTTATATTTATTATTATTTTAAGTTAGTTAGTTTACTCTCAGTGTGGGAATCTAAAAAAATCAATGTAAAATTCTTTCTTAAATATAGAATAAGATGAGGTATATCATTCTATAATTAAGGTATTATAATATACTGCTATGTCATATATACTAATTATTTTTATTGTGTTTGTATTTATATTAATTTATACATTTATGTAGTTATAAAGTAGATATACATTATTAATATATATATTACTCAGATATTTTTGACTTATTACCAAGACTTTTTATCGTACGATATACATAATAATCTCTTATTTTTCTGAGATAATAAATAGATCATAATATTCATAATATTAAATTATTTTTAGATACCTAATAATAAGGGATAATATATGAGTATTGCTTATCTCATAATATAATTATACTAAATTGCAATTATATATAATGTTAGCCATTTATTTTATCATAGCCATTCTATTTCTAATCTGTTTAGTGAAACAGGTAATATAAATACAATCCTGAAACATATATTATATACTACATATATATACATTGGATATATAATATAATCACAGTCTTATAAGTTATAATCGTTCATTAATTCTAGATCATTTGCATTTAAAAATAGTGAATGATAAATATGATTATATATATTAAATCAATTTACCCTCATTAAATCATATTAACCTATATCATTTTCCTTATGATTAACAGGCTCTAATTCTTAAGTTTCTTTACTCTGTTAGGAGGATTCCCATGCAGACTTGTAATATTCTCAATAATTCTCACCTGAATATAAATCATAATTATTATATATAATCAAAGAACCTCTCATTCACTCCAGACGTTCTATACATTATCATTAAGTATTAGAGTTAATATCTACTACTCATTTTTTAATTATTAATAAAATTTTAAATAGCTTTACTTTCAAGGAATATGGCCTAATATTTTGTTATAATAGTTTTTAAGTTTAAAGATCTAAATTACACAGATCTAATTATCCTGTATATAATACCTTTATAGTTATATATAGTAGGTCTTTATTATCTGGTTCTGATTATTTTACTAAGTCAATAAGATAATACTGTCAACAGTCAAGCTAACAAGATTACTATCTTTAGTTTTTTTTGATACCTTATTCAAATTAGGGTCTTCGTTATATTAGAACTCTTGATAGATTTCTAATTACATATTTTATGGGTCACCTAACTCTTTAAATTATTATGGGCCAAGCCCAATCACTCCAGAAATTCTGAATCTTAAAGTATACCTAATCATAGAAATTTAAGTTTAAAACCGTTAATTTCTCATGATTACTAATAATACCCTCTTAATTTTGACTATAATTCCCTATACGTAATTTTATCTTAAACCATTTATATTATAAATTACCTACGGTGTGATCTTCAGTAGTTGAGAATGTTTTAGCCAAAGAAGATACATTATTTCTCATACACTCAAAGAAACTTTCCCCAATAACTACACACCTCATAATCTAGATTAATATTGATTTAAGGTGTCTAGACAAAAAACGTATAAACTTAGAAATAATATAACAAACACCACTCAAATAGTTATATACTGGAGTCTGAATTTGTGCTTCCGTAATCACATAGATAAATACCCGCTGATCCAGTTATGCCGAGACCCCACGTGTAATTGATCGAATTTATTAAACCATTGATTATTATCCTCTGGCGTATGATAGATTACATGTGTTCAATATATCATCTTTTTAATTCTCTTTCATTCCCTCTTCACCTATTTCCCAAAAAGTGATCTTTACTTAGCCACAAACCAGGAAGCATTTGGAGCAAGCTTATGGTCCCTCCTTCCTATATCCTGACGTTATCAAGAAAGTCTACTTGGCTCTGCATAGGCTTCGGACTTTGTGCAAAAGCCTGAGCCTTAAAGATATCTCACTTCACGGTAGATCAGAACACCATTTCTTTTTTAAATTCTTCTCACAATTACTATTTTATGGTCATAATAACATATATAGCGAATAAACTATTCCTTTTTTCATGTTGGAAGGTCAAGTGACGCGTAAACTATCACCGCTTTATAATTCCCGTGTAAAACAAATGGTGGCTATCATAATAACATACAATAAAATAAACAAAGAAAAATAAAAAGTGTTGTACCACAAACATGGGATCCTCTGTCTGTTTCCGGTGCTTGGCGCCTTGCCAGATGTGAGGATTGTGAGTGCATTATGGCGTAGATCCTCTGCGGACCACATAGATCCTAGCTGTCACCTTTATACGACAAAACAGGTATAATATAACATTTCGCCTATACCACATATTATTTCTTTCATAACTGTCTTATATCTTTATCAATAAATAATTTAATAAAACTATTGTTCCTTAAGCTTGAGATTGAATGAGTTTTGGGAAGAAATTGAAAGGAACTCCTTGTATAGATGTATAAAAACTACTATAACAGAGTTTATAAGCAAATTTAAAATTTGCCTTAAATTTGCAGTAGTATAGTTGTTTATTTAAACATAAACTCAAATTTAGTTATTGGAAACGAATGATAAAAATGACTAAATACGATAGGACAAATACCTGTAGTTGACGCTACCTGTGATTTATCTGAGGTCGTCAACTAACTATGTGACTCCCTCCTCAGAAAATTAACACACAGTGCTAATATGATTTCCATTCTCACAAATGGGGAAACAATTCTTCCTTTCTAGATTCAGATAGGGATTTGGTTATTAACTTTAATTTCAATTCTCAAA
>JABUQX010119135.1:5000-55000 GCA_015478945.1 Trachelipus rathkii | reverse complement strand
AGCTGAGGAATGAGGGATTGTGAGATGAGTGATCGAGGGAGTGTATGGTGGGTGAATCAGAGTGGGGGGTGACGAGCTCAACTGATAAGATCACTGGTCACTATCATTTCTTTATTTTTCTTCGGTTGTTGGTTTACCTTGTTTCTTTCTTTTGCTCTCGCGGCGCGGAGTTCCGAATTTCCCATTAGGATGCAAGGAGACTGTGTGCTGGATGTTAGTGTTTTTTTTTTTTTGACTTGTTGACTTCTTTGCTTTTTTTTTTAGGATATACCCGAGTGCTGATGCACAGTGGTTTCAACCAGAGGGTATTTTTGTTTTGTTAAATGTAATTTTCTGATTGAAGTATACATTGGAGAAAACGCTCTAACGTTTGACGGAGAAAGGTAAAATTATATTATTTTTTTATATTGTTATAAATTTATGTTTTTTCTTTTATTCCTTTTAGTAAATTTATTAAACAATTTTTATTAATATTATGTAATGTGTGTAAAGTGAATGAATGCAGTTAATTTTTATAGGTTTGTTTTTTTCTATATTTTTTTAGTTTTGGATTCATCGTTTAAGAGTTTGGGTTGTTGGTGTCGGAATACTGTGGTGTACTCCACCCCACCCAGCCTAGGAAGAACAAAGCTTGTTGTTGTCCATTTGTCAGTTGTGATGTAGAAATTGATTATTATTATTCTTATATTATATTATCATTTATGCTTATTTTATGCTGATTATATTATTATTATTATTTTCATTATGGTTATTGTATTTATTATCTTTATTGATTTACTTGGGGTTTGCTCCTTTTTGTCTTATTCCTTATTTTATTGTTATTTTGTTATATTATTTTTGCTTTTTGTCATTTCATTATGGTCTATTTTATTTTATGGTAAGCGGGAGTTTGAAAACTTTAAGGTGTAATTGTTTTCAGTCGGTTGTTTTTTTTCGTTTGACGGATTGTCAGGGATATAAGAGTCGGGAATTGGAATTGAGAACCGTAATTTTATAGAGAAAAAAAAACTGGATGATTATCCAGGTTAAGGATATTTATTTATTTATTTGCATATTGTTCATTCTATTTGATTTGATGTTTAGTAAGTTTTAATTTGTAAACTGACTGCTACTTAAAATTTATTGTATTCCAAAGTGGTTGCATTGGAATTATATGCTAAATGAAATTTGATTGCAGTCATTTAATTTATGGCTTTATTTCATTATTTGCTTTAATGCATTATTTAATTTAATTATTGAATTGATTTCATAATTGCTTTAAGGCATTATTTAATTTAATTATTTAATTAATGAATTGAAGAATGAGATGTACAATTTTTAACATTAATATAAACCCAAACTTGATGATTTTTCTATATATTTATTTTTGCTAAGTTTCATAATGGTTAGAATGTTTTTTTTCTTCTCCAGTTTTTTTTTCCTGGCTTTTTCTTGTTTGCCTTTTACTGGAGTAAAACCCCGGATCGACCTGAATCAACGGCTGATCTGCGCACTCCGCAGGAGAACATTGTAAATATTGTATATAATAAACTGACTTAAACTGAAATAACGGAAATAAATTGAAATAAAAAGAAATTACAGCTTTTGAAAATTCTAAATAGAAAAATAGAAAAAGACTTATATAACAGAAATAAATTGAAATAAAAAGAAATTATTTGAAAATTCTAAATAGAAAAAGACTATTATATAAAGTGAAAATAGAGAATAATTAAGAAATTAAAAAAGTTGAAAATTGATAAAAAAATTGAAAATAAGAGAACTATTAATGAGAAAAAAAATAGAAGACACTAAACGTGCCCCCCCCCTATTATATAATTTGTATTTTGAATTATATAATTTGTATTTTTTAGAAATATGTTATATATGTTATACTCAATGATGTTCTTGAGATTCTGAAGCAATTGATAGGATTAAGGTTATATTTTTTAGGATTACGGTTATCTTTTTTAGGATTAAGGTTAAAACATTTTTTAGGATTAAGGTATTTTATTGATTTAGGATTTAAGAGTATAGTCAATTGGCTGAAATTGTATTTATTTGAGTATCGGTATCGGACGGTATCGGTATTGGACTAAGGTTATTTTTTTAGGATTAACGTTATTTTATCGATATCGGACAGTATTAGTATAGATATCGAACGGTATTGGTATCAGTTAGTATCGGTATCGAATTGTGTTAGTATTGGTATCGAGGTAAGGTTTAAGGTTTTGTGGAGAATTAAGAGTTTTGTTGTGTGTTAATAAATTCTTATTGTTTGTTTTTCCATGTTTTCTTTTCTTTGTCTTCCTGTGTTTTATTCTTCCGTTAGGATAGACTCACGACTTAAAACAAATAGTGAACGGAATCGAACCCACCACGTATTGTGGGGAGTCGAACTCACCACAGTAGGAAGGTGATTGATTTCTGTGAGGGGAGAGGTATGTATGTAAGTAATAATTTCTTTAAACACAAGAGTTTTCATAAGTATACTAGAGTTGGAGTAAGAAGAGATGGTATCGAAGTGAAAAGTATGATTGATTTTGTGTTGGTGAAGAAGGAGATGTTGAAATATGTGTTGGATGTTAAATCAGTGTGGGGGTTTAGAATGGGATTATCGGATCATTATGTTGTTTTATGTAAAATTAAGTTAGTGAGGGCTTGTATGGAGAGGAAGGTGGTAAGAAAGGAAATGGGTAGAATTAAGAGTGAGAAGTTAAGTGACGAAGGTTATAAAGATAAGTATTTAAAAGCGCTCTCCAGTATATCAGTTGAACAAGTAGAAACTGAACAAATCTGGAAGCAAATGAAGAAAGCGGTTGTTAGTAGTGCAAAAGAAGTATGTGGATGTGCTAAAGTAGGAAGGAAGAATGTTAACAGTAAGTGATTGAATAAAGAGGTGATGCAGGCGGTTAAAAGAAAAAAAGAAGAAAGTGAAACGCTTTCTATGTAACGGAATTATTTTGTAATTATAAAAGGAGGAAAAAGGGAATACTAAAAGATGCACACGTAGGTGGAAAAAGAATACTAAAAGATGCATACGTAGGTGGAAAAAAGAATACTAAAAGATGCATACGTTGGAGGAAAAAAGAGGTAAATGAACAGTTTGAAAGATGATGAATGTGGACTTACAATTGGAATAGGAAGCTTTTCTGGAAGGAAGGGCGCAAGGTTACGAATGAAAATAAAGGGAATGAATCTGCTTAGAATAATGAATAGGGATGGTGCTTTCGTAACTGATGAAATGATGTGAGGGGAGTGTGGAGGGAACATCTCGAAAATCTGCATAACATTGGAAGTAATGAAAAGGTGATAGTGAATGTGTGTTGGTTTGGAGGTGCAAGAAGGAATAGGTATTTTGTGGATGAGGTCATTAGTAAGGAGGAGTAATGGGCAGAGTGAGAAAGTTGAGAATGATAAATCCATGTATAGATGAAGTACTGTTGAAATGATCTAAGAACGAGGCGAGATGCAATTGATTGGATTGGAAGTTGTGTAACAAAGCGTTTATGGAGGGCATAGTTCCGGGGGATTTGAGGAGAGCAGCAATACTACCCTTATAAAATGATAAGGGGGATAAGGGTAATTTTAGGAATTAAAGGGGAATTAGTTTATTGAGTGTTGCAGGGAAGATATATGCTGGTAATTTGGTCGAAAGAGTGTGTCGAATGACTAAGGACGTTTGGTGAAAAACCAAGTCGTTTAGATGGCGAGATGGTGATCAAATCTTTAACATTGAAAAACAAATAATTGAGAAAATGAAAGAGTAGAAGTATAAATTGTATTTAGGTTTCATGTATTTGCAACTGGCGTTTGACAGTTTTAGTAGGGAAGCCTCTATGGCAGTGTTAATATATATATGTGGTGGTAAGCTTCTAAATGAAATCAAAAATATTTATGGCGATAGTGAAGCGTGTGCAAGAATAAATGGAGTCGAAAGTGATTGTTTCAATATTAAAAGCGGAGTGAGAAAGGGATGTATGTCTCCTTAGTTATTTAATATGCATATGGATGGGGTTGTTATTACTTGCTTTAGGATTCAATGACATCTTTACTTCTAGCCCAGCGGCGGTTAATTTTTACCTCTATGTTGATGACCTGGCGCTATACATTGCCGGTGCCAGGCTGCCATATCTTGAACGGCAACTTCAAGTAGCTATTGTAATATATCACAATGGGGTGACTCTCATTTCTCAACTACCAAAACCTCAGCTGTACTTATTAGGAAAAAAAGGGAGTCGAAGAACATGCCACCTTCCTCCAGCGAACTTATATGGTTCACCCATTCTTGAAACTTCACATGTCAAATTTCTAGGCCTGATTCTAGATGAACATGTAACACGAACAGCACATTAAATTCTTGAAATCGACTAGTCGTCCTATGCTTGACCTATTACGTAATCTCGCCTCAAAATCTTGGGTTGGATCGTAAGTCCCTTTTGCGTCTCCACATAGCCCTAATCCGATCGAAGTTGGACTATATCTCCGTAGTGTATGGTCAGACATCCAGAACCCTACTACACCAGTTAAATCCCATCCAAAATGAAGCGATTCGTATCTCCACTGGAGCTTCCCGTTCTTCTCCCTCAGTGAGCATTGAAGTTGAATCCGATGTGATACCACTCCCTCTCTTTGAAGTGAATACATCTTGTGCACAAGTTATTTTCTCTTTCAAACGCAAATACCATCTGCTCTGACAACAATTCTGCCAGAGGTACCTCAGAATACTCCTCTCTGGACATTTGCTAACACAGTTTGTAACATCATTAACTTCCTCAATACCCTTTTGTAAGAAATGCTGTCTTTCTTTTAAGGTTATTCCCTGCTCCCAACATCTGCCTGGTCCTGACCTCTCTCTCAAAATCAAGCCACTCCGCTGTCTTGATAAAGGTATCTTTCTTGTCTCATTCCACAGTTCATGGTGGATTTACTCCAGTATTTACTGATGACTCGAAAACAGGGACAGTGTGGGTCCATCTCCTGTCTTTCATGACCACAACCTTTCGCATAACCTCCCCCCCCCCATGCTTCAATTTTAAGGCAGAATTAATGCTATATTGATTTCTCTCTCTCTCTCTCTCTCTCTCTCTCTCTCTCTCTCTCTCTCTCTCTCTCTCTAATCTCTCCTCTCCTCTCTTTCGGATATTAGTCTTCTTCATCTTCTGACTACTCTCTCATCTCTCTTACTCTCTCTCTAACTTACTCTCATATTTCTATACTTCATCTCTCTCTCTCTCTCGAATTTTAATTCCTTAACCAAGACTACTCTTTTATCGTTTATTCAGATTCGCTCAGTGCCTTCCAGGCGCTTAAAACCCCCTATTCTATAAACACAATGGAAATCTACTGTATCAACAATTTCTTATTGGCTGCCCTCCACTTCTACGGCAAGTAACAAATTACAACTATGTTGGACCTCTCACTAGGGTAACATGGGCAACGAAATAGCTGACAGAAGAGGCCAGAATATATATTCTAGGTACCTCCCATAATACTGATTAATTATTCTGCTCTCCTGACCAAGGCTTTCGGGTCTTACTGGCAAGAATGCTGGGCGAGTGATCAACGAGGGGCAAACTTAGAAAAATAAAGCCGAACATTGGTGATTGGTCTCCCTCTTACCGACGAAAGACGCTTGTCACAATGAGGTGACATCGCACGACTTCAGCAATTGTGTCCACACACCAATATTGCAACACACACCTCAATGGGGTCACGTGAATTCCTCCTCTACATTGAAAATTTTGTCGTCGCCCATCTACTGGAATCTGTTTCACTCATATCCTTCAAGTGACTGTTCCTCTGAACTGGTACCGTCTATTTACGTCGATCGTAACATTTGTGCCCTACTTCTAATGGGTCACGTTAATTCCCTTTCTAAAAAGTTTATTCCAGTATTCTTTTACTATAGTTGACCCTCCACATTTTATAAGTAACTATTTTCTAATATATCCAAGAACTGAATATTCCTGCAATGAGTTTAATTTGATATGTAATATTAAGAAGACTGACACTTATAGATTGTGTTCGGTTAAATATGTTCCCAAAGATTCCTGTTAAATTCTATGAAAATTATCATTTCGCAACCATTTTTTTTCTCTAAGACATTTATAGAAATTATGTATGATAGCGGAGAGACTCAGAGCGGCCATGAGGTGTGTCAGTTAATATTGCAAAAAATGTGTGGCCCGCTTCTCTTGTGGACGCAGTGGTGGGTCCTGTGGCTTGTGAAACTGCGGAATAAAGGTATCTTATAATTAATAATAATATTAATAATAAATAATATATATATAATATATATATAATACTATATATAAATAAACTTATATATATATATATTAATTATAATATATTATAATATTATCATATATAATAAATATATATTATAAATATATATATATATTATATATATAATATATAATATTTATTAGTATTGTTAATTATATATGATATAGTTTCACTATATATATTCATATATATATATATATATATATAATATAATAATTTATAATATTATTAATAATATTATATGAAATGAAATTTATATATAAAATAAGTATATTATATAATATTAATATTAATATATATATATATATATAATATATATATATATTAATATATATATATATAATATAATAAAATACATCTAAATATATATTAATATTATATAATATTGTTAATATATATTATTATATAGTATATATATATTATTATTTTTATATTTTATTAATTATATACTTTCATATATATATATTATTAGTCATTAAATTAACTATTTATTTATCTATAGTCATAAATATATCATTTGTATTTATATATATATATATAATATATTAATATATATATAAATATATATATATAATATTAATATAATAATATGTATTTGACATTGCTGTTCCAATATCAATTCTAATCAAAATTTATATACTAAAATCCATTTATTTCAAAAATAGTTTGATAATAATTAGATGGATTATAATTTGTATATTCATAATAATGATTTTTTCTTTCTTAATAATTATGAAATTATCTAATATTTATTATAGTAATCCCGTTTATTCGATTTTGATTTATTATATGTCTTACGTACATCGATTAAAGTATAAATAATCTTAGAAACGCATTTATTAATAAGAACGGTTTCGTGCAATCGAAAACCTGCATAAATATCTATTAATTTTATATATTAAATTTGTTGATAATACAAACATTATTGAAATCAGTCTGTTTAGAGCATGAGAAGTAGAAAATAACTAATTATGATTAATATAACTTCAGGATTTACTAAGTGTATTTATTATAAAAATGGAAAGATATTAATATAATGAATTCAAATAGTTTCAGAATAATTATAATTTGAGGAGAACTATATTAAAAAAAATGGAGGGAGAGTATATATTTGCCCTTCTCCTTACTCTTAAAGTAAGTAATTTATTTTCATGTAGTTGTTATAAGATAATGTTTTAATAATATATATTATTATAAATATATAATATTTATTATATATTTTATATATATAAGTATATATATATTATATATATATAATATATAAAATATAATTATATATAATTAATAATATATATATATTATTTATTATTATTAATATATAATATATATATATAATATATATATATATATATTAATTATAATAATATATAATTATTAAATATATATTAACATGGGCGTTAAATTATATGGCAGTAAGGGGGACACTTGCCTTCACACTAATAATCTTGAGCGAAATATAAAAAAATGAACCTTATATTAGTTTGCCCAACGACGTTTTTAAGGGTTTAAAAAGCGTTAGATAAAAATTGATATAAGATATTAATCTAAATCATGTAATAGATAATATTAGAAGGAGTAATAATTAAATACTAATTATCTATACAGTGTTTATAGAAACATAGATTTTTTTTTCTATTTAGTATTTTAATGTTTTTCAGTTATTCACATTTGGCTTGAAGTCAACTATACTGTGTGCTATTAATTTTTATACAGTGTAGCTTCTTCTGAACAGTATCTCCGCTAGATAATTTATCTCAATATGTCGATATAGCAATTTGGTGGCCTGACATAAATAGCTGTCATATATAATATATATATTTATTATTTAATTTATATTATTTATATATATAATATATAATATTATTAAATATAATATATATAATAATATATATATATATATATAATATTATATAAATAAATATTTATTTATTTATTATATAACTATATAATATATATATATATATTATAACATTTATATATATATATATATATATATATATATAATATATCTATATATATATATATATTAATAATATATTTATATAATATATATATAATATATATATATATATTTATTATATATAATATATTATAATAATATTATATATAATATATTATTAAATTAATATATTATATTATATATATATTATTTATCATTTTTTCTATTATATATATATATATTATTATATATATATTATATATAGATTATATTTATTATATTTATATATATTATATATATATTATATATCTTAATTATTATTTATATATTATTATTGTATATTATAATTATTATATTATATATTATATATTATATATTACTAACACCATTTTATATTTTAATCTTTATTTGGCGTTATTGTTATTATTTAATTAATTATTTTAATTTCCTGTGATTAGTGAAAGTGTGTATTGTGTGTTTTTTTTCAAATTCATTGTGTTTTAAACATTTGATAAGTTTATTAATTGTATATAAATTGAAACTAATCATTTATTTCAGTTTTCCAAGCCAAATATTTTAAGTTTGGAGTTATAAAAAGACAGACTTTAATTATTTAAAACTTTTTTTTCATATTTTTCTTTGTAGGTTATATATAAAATTTGGAGTGAAGTGTAGGCAAGTTGTTTATGGTTATAGTGTTATCATAAGTTAGTATATTATATGTTTTATTTAATAATTATATAATTTTATCTATATTAATTTATTTTAAGTTAGGATTTAGTTTTTTCATTAATTTTTTCTATATTTTAAGTTGTATGGTTATTTAATATAATTTTTGTTAAGTGGATTGCAGATAAAGTTGTATTTGGTTTTTATTTGTTTTGGTTTTTTATAATATTTAATTACATTAATTATACATTTTCTTTATTTAATTAAATTAATTGGATTTTACAAACGTTTTAAAACTAGATTTAGTATATTCTATTTCGTATCTACCGATTTCTTCTTCTTTTGTTTTAGTCTATAGTTCTTATTTGTGTATTGTGTATATGCAATGTGTGGGGTTGGGTGTGAATTTAAGAGGATGGCACATTTGCATAACGCGGGCTTTCTATTAATTTTACCAACATCCGCTTTCTAATATTTAGTAATGTCTTTGTCTGTTTGTCACCGTTTCTCTTAAACCCTCTTTTATGTTGATGACTCTTATTTGTTTTATCCCGTTGTCGAATCTGAGGTGCCAAAAGAAGTTCACGGACTCTTCGTTGCCGTAGTAATATGTGTCTTAACTATATACTTTATTTATACTATATTTCTGTCTGTAAGGGACTGTGATGTTGTTTATAGCTCATGTAGAATTTCATGTATACACTTATTAGGGATACACCGTCTTCTTGAATTTTTGATCAGGCGCGAATACTCCTAGCCCTTCTGATGCACTCATATAGTCGTCAAAATACTCTATCTTCCTTCGACTTCGGAGGCCAGAAAACTTGTGGCGTGGTCTGCTAGGAGCGTGGGTGTCTCCTAACAGAATCTATTGTTCCACTCTTGTCTTGAGAGTGAGTGCGTTGTGAGCGTACCTCGCTCCACGCAACTGTTATAATATCTTCTCGATGCCGGGGTCCGATTACGGAGGTCCTTCTATGGGTAGAGGTGTCATATGTATGTAGCGAGTTCATACACTGAAGGGTTGGCTGGTCCCTCTCATACTGATTTAGGTTGGGGAGGAGGCGGCCGGAATCATTGAGAAAATCTTTTGAAGGATGCAGCCAAGTTAACCAAGATTACTGATTATGCACCCACTTGGGTAATTTTAGTTATTTCTATAGTACTCGGTATTGGAACAACGATTGGCTGGAGATGCATAGCAGTAACCATTTGAATCTCTCTAAATAAAGCCGTTTATGGTTTTATTCACAATAGCTATCTCGTCGTGATTTCAAATATATACGAGTAATACTACACTTACGCAATACACTCATAGGTATTTCGAGACCTAGACATCTTGAGTGAGTTCTTCACTAACATATATATAGCTCACTTCTCCAACAGCTACCAATATCTGCCATCATTAATCGTTTTTTCTGAGCACTTTGATCGGGTGTGATATGGGATACCTATGCGAGTCCTCTTCTAAACGCTATACATATAATTATGAATGACTTGCTTTTGACTCTGGTTTAAGAGTGGCTTGGGCTTCTGCTCGGTAAGTACTAGCACGTACTTGTAAGCGTTGACTCGGGTATGAGGCAGTCATTTCCTTCTTACGACTAAATTTAAATCTCCTCCTCATAATCCATGGAATTCGATCGTGCTCCGGTTTCTCTGGCGCATTCAGGCTAGAGAGTACAGAGTGAGCTGATATATATGGGTGGTGGAAAATAATTTATTCATTCTACTTATAAAGAGATTTAAATGCTAATTTTCATTCAGTAAGAAATCGTTGCAGGGATAATTACTTCGTACGAGCAATAAGTGACTATTACATTAAACGAAAGTGCGGTCTTATACCTCCTTGTGTTCTCTCTTACTGATTATATATCTTTCTGGCCTCTTTGCTAAAATAACAATACTTCTCACATACTTCTGTAAACTGTATCTTATCTCCTCTTATTCTATCATATCTGATGGTCTCTGTTTGCTAACTATACTGCGCCAATCTGAAAGTAATAAGCCAATCTCTTGGCTCCTATTTCTCTTTACTAGATATCAATAATCCACTGGACGATTCTGGCATATTCTCCTATCCTACTACACCTTCTCACTATCTAATAATGTGTCCTATGTTTAACTTTGGCATCAATGATGATTACAATTTGAACGTAAGTGAAATGGTAGCCTCCTGTAGATCTTTAGATAAGTAATAGGAAGGCGGGTGGCCCGGATAGACATGTTCTCTTCCCGAGTGAGGGATAGTGTTGCTCCGAGATGCTGGCCCTCTGCGCGGATGGTTCAAGAGGCTATATTGCATCTATATTGTCTCAATCTAGCATAGATCTATTTAATTCTCTCCTCAAGTGTTGGAACAAGGCAGCAAGTTCATTTGGCCATAATTGCTCAGTAAAAATCATGCGGAGAGCCAGCTCTGACTCTTCCTTTTGGATTATATCTCTTAGTGCGTTCCTATGGGTTGAAGATTCTGTCGCCTGCTATTACACATTTCATCTGTAGATTTGTGAACACTCACTTTCACGTAAATACTCTCACTTCTCTCAGATCTTTAACTGGAATCCTCGATTCTCTTTTTCTGTATCGCGACTCGACTCAGTTTTTATCGCGATATTATAGAGTGTTCAGACCGTCTACTGGAGGCTAGATCATACTTTCCTATTTAACCGTTAGGCGATGATGTTACACCTGCCTCTGCGAGGAACAATACGTTGGAGATTCTTAGGTGTCGCTGACATATCGTCATCTCTTGATATTACCAAGGTGTAATGGGCATGCGTATAAAGGATTGCGTACACTTTACATAGCCGCCTCTCATCTTCTTTGCGTATCTCTCACTTCTCACTCGCTTAGCTCTAACTTGATTTGTTCTCTATTTTTCTAGTCAGAGAGCGCCGAGATATCTATCTCTCCTGCTTTTGATAGGGGGCGACTTCTGCCCGAAAATTTTACTAGTTGTCCTCTTTTCTTGTCAGAGTATGGCCTGTACACCGCTCATTAAGAGAGGTTTCCCTGTGGGTATAATTATCTCATCTGGTACTTACTCTTCACCTACTGCGAGGTATTGCCATCTCTTCTTCACTGCATCTACTATCGTAGACTCAATAATGCACGTTTTCATACTGTTAACCCAGAGAGAAAGGAGACTACATCTAGATACGTTCTAGTGGGACCAAGAAGAATCAGAGAAGTTCCATTGGAAATCCAGAAACCAACCTCCAAGAATGCCCACCAACTCTTCGACATAGCATCACTCTCTCATACTCAATTACAATTCTGGCTCAGCCCCTTTTATCTAACTTCTAGGAATTTGGCGATCTGCCAGTCCTGCTCCTTAAATCTTATACGATTACCTCAATAAGATGCAATCGCTTAGATACCAGTGATAGACTATTTTCCGACGTGTGGGAATCGTTCTACCTTTAGAGACTACAAATCTCTTATAAATACTCAACTGTTCCGTCTTCTTACAAGAGATCCTCATCCACTCTTGTCTGAAGGAGCGAAAGCCGTAAATCGTATACTCATTCTATTTGCGTAAATCTGACGGTCTCTCGATTCTCCTTTGAACAATAATCAAACTCTACTGTTGCCTTAACACTCTATAGAGCGAGAAATATGTCGGAATTTGGAAAAGACCAGAGCAGCATGCAACACAACGCGGGTTTTGTCTCAAGTGTTCTGACAGTATAAGAATGACTTGGGTGAAGTTCTGTTTAAGACTTTAGCGAGACTTGTGTTCGCATCTGCTCAACAGTTTATTCCTGGTGTGATAATGTTTTTCCAGCGGCCTGGCGTATCTGCTCGACGTCCTATAGTATTGTGCATGCTGAGATTTTACCTGCCGAGCTTCCTCATGTCTGCGTGCTGGTCAGAGATTTTCAAGACTCAGGACTCATTCGTGATTCACGGACCGCTCGTACGTCTAATAGTGTCCTTAAAACGACCTATTTCAAGACTTAGTACCGTTCATATAGTTTTGTTTCTAGTTATCATCTCAATTGACCTCTTTCTTTATCTGTGACCATATGCTTCTTGACAGACGATGTTGTTGCTGTTGAGAAAATCATCTTATCTTTCTATACATATTTGGCTTATCACGATGTCCGTCCTGGGAGTTAAGCTTTCTGGTAATCGGCAAAGATGACTTTAAGAGAGTATGGGTATCCTCGCGCCCTAACCACGCAATGGCATCCGCACACATTCGTGATATTACGCCCCTTCTTGTAGCATTCTCAACATGGGTTCTCGCATGAAGCTGGCCACAACCGTCATAATAGACCTTTTGCCTCCTATGGAAATTCCGTCAACCAGCGTTTGCCAAAGTCTCTGATATGTTGGACAAATTGGCGGAGGTTCTCAGATCTAGTGCTGTCTAGAGAGAGGCCTTTTTATCATGTCTTATCTGCCACCTCCCATTGTATATGTACTTCTGTATCATGTATGGTTAATTATCTTCCCTTTACTCAAATTCTATCTTGAATGTTTCCCTACTCAATAATATCTCTCTCTAACTACTTATAAAGACTCTTGTCGTACATTGTTGCATTCTAGTAACTATCGCTAAATGCTAGTTATGTGGGTAAGACGTTTTAGTTGAATTGTATTGTAATTACTATCGGTTAATTCTTCAATTCTCCTCCACGATATATGAAATACGGCGGTGATAGTGTTGAACTCGCGAAGTAAGGTATGCTGGTTATTTGATGATACTGATATGAAAAAACAAATAGAATGACGAGCCTTTGCTCGACACCCTTTGATAAGGAATCCATCGCTGCCTAGACGCTCCACCTGTTTGTATGTTAATTAATATCCGCAATATATAACTTATAATAAATAGGTTATGAGTTTTTACTCCCTCTATTAAGTAATTTTATATAGAGTTACTTACAATCCATATATGGATGGTTATATTAGACTATGAAATGATAATTAATACTAATAAACGAGTGACAAATACCCATATTATAAAACTTCCTTACTGGTATGAATATGTCACAGCAATCATTATTCATTCAAGTAGTTAAAAGGTAATATATAATCCTAGAGACACTTGTAATGAATATTATATAATATAGGCTCATTACCAAGAGTGATAAATAAAGTAAAGCCTAATAATAGGAGATTAACATCAAGAACAACTCACCATTTTTAATATTAATTACTGGTTGATGCTATAGTTTAGGAGGAGATTTTAGGTCTAACCTGAACAGTTAAGCATAGAAAAGAGATATACTGACATACTTTCACTATTATGCTAAACTTGAATTACTATACAGTATTACCTCCTGAAAACAGTCATATATAGGAGAATGTTCCATGAAAGTAAGCGCATAAATAAAACACGAAACAAGTGAAAGTGAAATTCACTGTGTTAGAGCACGACCTTTTTCCATCAATATAGTAGGCAAAGCTGAAAATTAAAAGCCATTTATTAATTTACAAAGGAAGCATCTCAGTGATTGTCTACAGCCCTTTTGCCGAATTAATAGAACAGACGCGACAATATCATTGCATTTTTTTTATAATGAAATATTTCTTCATAACAAGTGAGAATTTAAATTAGTCATTGAATAACTGACACATATAACAGAATATTTGGTACAATTGACCTCATTATCTACTTAAAGTCATTAATAATAAAAATTATTGATTCCATTGTAATATATAAAATAAAAGTATAAAAATTTAATAAATGACGGCTTTCTATATCTTGCCTTAGTTTCCTTTGTTACATATTTTTTCGTAGAAAAAAAATTATATTGTCTGAGTGATATATGATGAGGTGAAAGTAGCCGAGATCCGGCATCTAATGGAGCACGTTTAGTATCAATATATTTCTTAGCTTCCGTGGTGATCGATTATTATATGAATCATATAAATCTCTATTAACAATTTCATTGAACGAATGTACTTAAATTTATTTTATAATAAGAACATTTACTTTATTTTTCTGTATAAAGGATATAACAATATCTGGTAAGTAATAATTAGTCACAAAACGAAAACGTGCTCTGAATAATTTGATATTTGAAGGTACACAGTGAAATAACTTGAATTTACTCTAATAAATACTAATATAAATATATATATTATTATATCTATATATATATATATTATATATATATAATTATTATTATTTAATATATATATAGTTAAATATATATTATATATATTAATATATTAATATATTATATAATATAAATATATATGTGTATAATATATTACTATATATATATAATTTGAACTACTATACCCTATTATAAGGATGTACATTTAAAAAAATAATACGATATACTGAGATAAATTAAATCTGCTGAAAACATACTAATACTGTCTAACCATTGTCACTGTGATCGTAGTTTTAACTTAAAACTCCAATAGATAGATAGAAAAAGGTATAGAAGCGATGAAATGTTTGCCTTTTATTAGATTCAAAGTTTATTTTTTTATATGTTTAAAAATTTTGTTTAATATTTTTTTTTTTCTATTTTTTTTTAAGGGGCTCGGAGCTACCTGACGGAGTTGGGGACACTGGCAGTGGACGGGGGGTATCGAGAAGAGTCTCAGCGCCGCGTCACTCTCCCGCTTAGAGAGAAGATAGTTAGATAGCGCTAGATCGATGCTATCTTTCGTGGCGAGTATTTTAATACTTGGTTATCTTCCCTTTTAGATTTATAAAACCACAGCCTATATTCTCATTGTACGACCTCACGCATCTATTGATTGGAAATAAGAGCAGATATAATCTGTTATTTCTACATCGGAGCTTCTGTCGAATCCTTTATAATTTCATGTAGGTTCAATTCGAGCGCGTTTCTATAAAGAATAGAGTTCCTATAGCTTTTTATTTACTAATCTTGCTTTACTATGTACTTTTTCTTTATTCACTTATCATGGAATTTATATTACTATTCTTATTATTAACTTCTCTAATTTTTCCTTCATATATTATATACTATATAACTATATTATATATTTAATATATATATATATATATAAGTATATTTATAATATTATATATATATTATCTATATTATATCCGTATATATTTATTATATATATTAATATATAATATATCTTATAATATATATATATATATATATATATATATATATAAATTCATATATATTATAATATATATTATTATTATATATATAATATATATATTACCTTTCTTATCTAGTATATCATATATATATTATTTATATATAATATATAATATTTATTTATATATATTATATATCTATTATTATTTATTATTTATCTATAATATAATTACCTATATATAATATATTATATATATATTATCTATTAATTAATTCTATATTTTATATTATTTACTATTATCTACTAATACTTATATTAATAATATTAATAGTACTATATTATATATAATAATATATATATATATAATATATCTAATATTACTTAATATATTATTATTTTATATATAAATATATATTATAATATATATACTTATATATCTTTATATATATTTATTTCTTTATGTATATCTATATATTATATAATATATTATTACCATTTAATTAATTATAAATAATTAAATATATATATTATTAATATATTATTATTATATACTATATATATATATTATTATTAATATATAATATAAATTATTATATTATATATAATATATATAAATATATATATATATATATTATAATATATATCTTTTAATATATTAATAATTATATAATATATATATTATTAATATTTTATATATAATATATAAATATATATATATATATAATATATATATATATTATATATATATATATATAATATATATATATAATATATTATCTATATTTATTATATATAATATATATTAAATATTAATAATATTAATTATAATATTATTTAATACCGAATTATTAGGAAGCTGAGAGACTATTCCTTTTAACCTAAACTGATTATTCTATTTACTCACTATCATGAATGTGATTTAATGAGGTGTTAATATATTTGCTAATAATGAGTTTTCTTCTTGCTTTAGTGCCATATATCTTCTAGACAGTATATGCGGTTCCTCATAGCGGTGAGTATTTAAGAGATAATATGGATTAGCCATGAATAGCTTCAGCGCTAGGGTGATGTAAAAACCGATTCATTCTCTATAACGGAAACTTACCAGCTAACCAATACCTGACCTTTTAACATAAGTAAATAGTAGATACAACTTGGTATTGCTCTACTGAACAACGTATCATTCTATAACTATATCTTTTCAGAGAGAATATTATATTAGGGAAGCTTATGATATATATATATATATATATATATATAATATATATATATAGTATTTATATAAATATTAATATAATATATATTATATATTAATAATATATTTTACTATATTATATAATTAAATAGTCATATATATACAATCATTATATATATATATGATTAAATTATATATCATATCTTATATATATAATATTTTTTAATATAATAGGTACACATTATTCGTTTGCTATTATTCTTAAAAACTAACTATGTGCTAACATAATAACGGAATACATTCTGGTGAATGCTGGTATTTACCAAAGTTTGCCTGGATAGTAAAAAAAAAAAATATAAAAAAAAATAAAAAAATAATATAATAAATAAATAAAATTATATATATATAAGAATATAATCATTCTACAAAAACTAAAATTAATAGGAGAGAAAAGGAAATACTTATTTAGTATATACCTGAATAAAATTTTCAATAATAAGAAAATGTAAATTTATAAGTTCCTTACTTAAAAAAAAATTAAAGATTTGTAAAAAATATCAGTTAAAATATACATATATACAATAATTAGTATATATATAATAGTAATTAATATATATAGTATATAAATTAATTGCAATGGCAACGACACAACCTTTTATTAGGTTTTCTACGAGATTAAAATATATTATTCATATATATTAACTCTTATATATATAATTTTTATGAGCTATTTTTATAGAGTCACAACTAATGGATATAGAACTCGTAGCGATAACACGGGGACAATAGGGGAGGGACGTTTTCCATAACCATCACCGTAGGAGAGGGATGTGGGAGAGGAGGTACTATAGCGACATACCTCAAATAACAATAGAGCGAGGGGGTTTAACGGAGATCCTCCTCACGTAGGGTAGAGGGAATTAGTCTACCTCAGTAGTATCATCACTTACGGAAGGCTAGTGAAGTATCACCTATATTAATAATCAGTGAATCTGCAATCTGGAGGTAGAGTATATATATATATATTATAATATATATACCTTCTTGATTTATTTATGATATAAAAATAAAAATATATTATAATAAAATTTATATAATAAAGATACACACCTATATTATTATTTATACGAGAGAATAAACCATAATAAATAAGTGATTCATTCATAATATAGGTTACTTCTATATATCTATATTACTATATTATATATTAATATATAATTATTTTTTTATTATATATTATTTTCATACTATAGTGATAAATACTTTACCATGTGAGATGAGGTGGTGAAGAGGGAGAGAGGGGTAGTATTAATTATAATATAATAAGGATCAAATAAATAATTCTTTTACGCTGTACGCTTAGTCACAGCCTTCGAGGATAATATATAATTATTTTTTATATTATTTTTTTTTTTTTTTTATACAATATATATCCAGGGCAAACATTAATTGGGACCATATACAGCATTTCACATCCAATTATATTCATTATTTTATCTGATAGTCAATATATTAAATTAGATATATTTTTTAAGAATTATATACATATTACGGAGAATTAAATCGAAAAAGTGAGACTGAAAATATTATTATTTAATATTATTTATTAATAATAAATTCATATAAATATATAAAATATTACATTTAAAATATTATATCCCAATAGATTAATGGGGTTATAGAGTGCGTAACAATGTACCAGTAAAACAGAAAAGTTAGAGGAAGATAATATTATGATATGAACTATAAGTCGATAAATAGAAATGACACTATCCTATATATTCTCATTAAGCTCACTAAAGTCTTATATCGCTCCTTTAACTTATATTATTAGTAAGAACTCGTCGACACGTAAAGAAAATTCTTACACACACCTATATAGAAGCTCACGGTGTATCAATTGAGAGCGATGAACTAACTATATCACATATAAACTATTCATTCGTCAATGGAGCTTATCATATTGCCATTGGCCCATAGTAAATAGGGCTCTAAACATAACCTATTAATACTATACCCGTATCACTATATAACTTACTTCAGCATTATCACTACTCAAATATTGCAAATATTACCTATATATCTTTTAATCGCACTTCTGACTAATAACTCGCATTCTCACTCTATCCTCTCAGGTCATAACCAATTTTACTGACTATATCAATTACCAGATTTTTTTACGGTTTTTTCTACAGCCGGTCGATAATCCTTAAGCACATACTTATAACTATTATATTGACAAATATCATAACTTAACACCAACTCGACTAATTATCATTAATCATTTATTATAATTAATATTTAAATTCAATGATCAAACCTAAATATTTCTTCAACGTACTTTTAATTCCATATTTGTTTCAACTCAATTATTACCCTCACACTATTCTATTTTTACACTATCCACTAACACAATTAAATTTAATATCTAAATAATATACTCCTATAAATACGTTACATATTCCATAATTTATTTCTTTCTCCTTTTACTCAAACCTATTAACTAAACGTACCCCTCTTAAATGATTATAGAATCAAATATACCTGAACACATTGAAACTTAGATTATTACATATATTAATTCTATAATAATTCCATAGACAAATTATTAAAAAAGTCTCCACATACTATTATTACTAATAGCATAGAATATAACAACATTACCTCTATCATTGTAAATATACCCACCTCAACTCATATTATCCTGATTTACAATTGCACACATATCACAATATTTAATTGACAGCCAGCCATTCTACACCCTAGCTACACATATTATCATCACATACTTCATATTATAGTTTTTATTATACTCATTGTTGGTTATTTTAATAATTTTATTTTTTTTTTTATTTTTATAACACTATTCTATTGTTATACATCTATCTCAGTTAGTAGTAACGTATCAGTGTGCTAGAGTATCCAACCTATATTATAGAGATAAGCCCTTATAATATTATTATAAGAAGCTAGATCTCACGAAACATCACTACTTCTTATCCAAAGCTTGAGCTCAACGATCTAAACATACTCTCATAAGCCTATAGCGCGAACCGATTACCTACTCTCCAAACCTTTATAATATCTCTATTCTCATTATCTACGATTTATTTATATTAATAAGCCCCTTACCTTATTATACTACACACTCATATATACTATATAAACTCTTTACCAATATCCTCTATAAACTCTACTTAAAATGATTCGCCCACACTAAAAGTACAAATCTATACCGCTTTGTAATTAATAATAGGTATGAGGCTCAGTTAACTACTATTTCAATTATTATCCATTCAATATCCTATCTATATTATTAATCCTGAACACAAATTCTATTATATTTATATACCAATATTACCTATACCTATCTCATATATTCTTTCAATAATCACCAATCCATTATTATACAAAAGATTGAAATAACCAAGGGAGACTCACATATAGCGTATAAGAGTCCCTTTGCTTTTTCACTATCTCCAATATCCATTATTTTATTTATATTATACTGCTCATATGTCGGTGAGACTTAGTTATCGTGAGACTCTATCTTCATTAGTACTATGGTGACGTATATTATATTCTTCAAATCATAATCGATTGAATATAATACTACACTTCAACTATCTGAGTCATATCATACTTTATTGAATTCACACATTAAAAGAAGAGCTAACTCATATCTCTATATAACACCACGGTATAATATAATACATTAATATTGAAATTATTATATATATATATATATAATATTATAATATATAATATTATATATAATAATATTATATATTATAATATATATTATATATAATATATATATATATATTTATATATAATATATAATCAACTTAACACCTGCCATTAAGATGACTTTCTACAATAATATTAATCCTGTACATACGCCTGAATTAGCAAATTATACGCATATAAAACTTAATAATTCAATTTTTCTTCTTCTCCTCATTAATATAAGGAACTATCTATGTTTATCCCTATATTTCAAGTAGGATGTTATATATACCCCAGATTATTATAATCGTACCGAGCGTGTTTATTCTCATCACATTTCTATGTTAAGTTAGTAAATTGGAGGTCCAAGTCCTTTTTCTCACGTCTATTCTCTCATGCTATTGTTCTTGCACTCTATTCTTAGTATTTATTCTATTCACTCGACCGAGGTAAGTCTGAATTATTTCAGATCACATTATTAAAGAGGCCTAGAGCCTATAGCTTGATAGTCTACCGAGCTGTCGAAACTACAGCTCATATAAATCATAATTATTACTTATTCATAAATATTCACACATTATTTAGATGATATCTTGGACACTTCGCACTATACCTTCTTAGAGAATAAAAGGAATGTATTTGAGATATATTGTAGATACACGACTTCATATCCTCTTTGAGAACTACTACACACAATAAGAGATCGTATAATTGAGATGTACATAGAGCGAAAACAGAGATGAGTTTTTTAAATATTATAATCATCAATATAGAAATCAGTGATCTACATCGCAGACCTATCTCATCAGAATATGCTTAAATGAAAATCCACAAATAAAGATTTTCTCACTATAAAGAGATAACCTAGAAGATTTAGGTGGGCGATTCTTGCCGTAGCGCGTGAAGCGCGTACTGTTATCTGCAGTGAGGGAAGTCTGCTCAATACAGAATCGTGGAAGCGAGGTCCGGGTGCGTGACACACGTCTCGACGAATGAGATCTACACTCCACCTACCACCCAATAATACCCTGAGATATCTACACCGAGACTCTGTGTGCGAGCTTCATGCGAAACCGAGCGACACCAAACTCCGGAACGCTGCTGACATACTAAGTATAAATAACTAATAATTGAAGACATAGCACATATTAACACACTATAATGACTAAGTGACGATATATATCTACTATCTAGAATGTAGATACTCACTCGACGAGTCACATCCCCTCACAGCGACAATTTCATCATCTACGTAAATAGGCAACCAAGCACTCTTCATATCTACTTTGTAGCTATTATCTTCCTCTTCTAATTCTATTGTTGAACAGTATTTTCCACAACACTACGTTTGTAGGGAGCGCTATCCTTGAGGCTTACACCTCGCGTAGCTCCTCCCATATGTGTCTATTTAAGCCGCACTTCTAGAACACTGCTTTTCATGAGTCCTTTTTTTTCCTGATACCGTATGATATATAAGTATATCTTTTTTTCCCCTCCTTGTATAATTAATTATAGATTTCCAAACATCTTTCTGTTTGAGGAGCACGCATCAATGCATTGACTGATACGATTTCACAGTTAACATTCTTTTGTGTTTAACATTGGGTTTTTCAATCGCGACAGCCAATCACTTTTTTTTATCACTTTTGAGCGCTGGCGAGTTCGGACTCATGTCATTTAATTCCAACGAGACTATATCTTGTTTTTAATTCTATATATCTATCTAACTTATCATAATATATTGCCACATATATCGCACTATTTCTATCAATTATTGACAGCACTCTTATGCTAGGCATATCTTCATTTTGACTTATTTAGTTGTTCTATTTCAGAGTGGTGTCCGAAATGATTGTTTAAAATACTTCGTAACCAAGCCTCTTAAAATATACTTTAGATTCTCAAATTATATATTTAACTACTTTATGTATATTACATACTAATACTTTAATCATATCATTATATATTTACACTAAATCACTATATACTAACTTATATACTAACTTAATTATTTTAACACTCTATATTATATTCATATCTATCCATACTAACTAAGTCATCTAGCCTATATCTATAACTTTATTTATATTATAATCTTATAGTATTTAATGGAAGGCAACAATTAATTGATCTCTCATAATAGTATTTCTCTAACACTAACTACTGAGTTGCAGGCTCTACTGACCATTACATAAATATTTTATATTAGAGTACTCAACACTACAGAGACTCGTGTGCTATCGATTTTATCTGGCAAGTATTATCTAGTTATCTTAGAGATTATAATAATACTTGTTAACTTTAGAAAGATTATAATATGATAAATGTTCTCGGTATAGTCAATCAATAGTACCATATTTGTTCAGTTTTTTTTATGGTTGGAGAATGATATTTTGAAAAATAAAATAAATTCCTTCAACTTTACAATATATATACAATATTAACTAATTACATCTTCCTATTATTCAAATTCCGACCAATAAAAGATAATTTCTCTATACTGAATTATTTTATATAAATAGAGTGATATCCTCATCTCTACCTACACCTATGCTCTATGAGTATACTATGCATGAACATACTATTAACTTTGTGTCTTAAGACAGCATTATGAACCTGAATTAATATACGATACCACTTCTACTACGAAAGACATAAGGTAAATAGCTATAAGGAAAATGAATAGTTTATAAGGAGCATGAATGAAGACTTATAACTTAAAAGTAAACCAATTGAAATTAATTCTATAAATTTTATATACCAATTTTATATATTTTTTTATTAATCACAATATAGGGTAAAATACATAATATATTTACTGTTTATTTTGTTAATTAGTGATATAACATCAGATGAGCAATATTGAGTAGGGATCCTGAGTAGACGGAATGGGAGGCACTCGTAGCCGAGAGAGAAAGATCGTGTTTATTGTCGAATAACTCTGTTAAGCAGGAGAAAGGGCGGTTAATAGATTACACAATTTCACCCTATTATAAAAAGGATTCTATCAAGTATAAATAAATAAATAGCAATATGATATAAATTAGGCCTCTTCCCACATACGCCTAGAGTTATAATAGGGAGGTATCCCCGGCGTCCGATTCATTCTGAGATGTAGTGGAGTGGTGTGAGGACAATATCAGTCCTAGAGTATGTCATTAATCCTATGAATCAGAGTTAAGTAATCGGGGCAGTGTTGGGAATCTCGTCAGTGCTCATTCGGTATGGCGCTCATCACTATATTATTGCCACTTGAGGAAGTAGATCCTTCTAGTTTAGTCTACCAATTATAAATGAACGACTATCTGACTTGTATATTCGTGTACCATTTGTAGTGTCTACTTACGCTTTCCTCTCTATTGACTCCATCATGTCATACCTTTATTTTTCATTTTTGGTTTTTCTAATTTTTTTTATTCTCCTACTACATTTTTCCTATGGGAGTTACTAAAGAAATTTATGCTCATGAGGAATATAGAAGAGTTTATTTTGTATAATCGTAGTATAATACACTATAATTCTTAGTACTATTTATATTAAAGTAATTATTAAGTATTAAACTGTGTCAATCATCTTATACACAATTATAACTCTAATTATGTATCTAGTGAGAATTCATTATATGCTCTCAGAGTTAATTTATTAACCATTGAATGAAAGAATTAATAGTTTAAGTACACTACTCTGATCACCTAGAGCTGTATCAAAATGCAATGAGTTAATATAATTAGAAACCTATTAAAATTATATTTATTAATATATATATATTAAATAATAATATATATAATAAAAAAACATTAAATAATAATAAAAGTTATATTATTTAATTTATTATTTATTTTTATTTAAATTTACGATACTAAGACCACACATCCATGTGTCTAATACACTATCTTGCGGATTATGGAATTGTGGCTCTTCCTAAGAAGTGACCATAATATATATATATAATATAATATATATATTATATTAAATACAGAAATAACCAATGTATATTAATAATATTAATATAATATAATATGTATATAAGTATTAGTATTCTAATTAATATAAAAATTATTATCTATATATATTATATTTTATCTAAATATAAGATATTTATATATATGTATTAGTTATATATTTAGAGAGATACGGATAGGGAGATATACAGATATAGAGAGATATAATTATAGTGATAATATTATTAATATAATATATATATTATGAATATATAATATCATTTATATTATTATATATATTATACAATATATAATGTTGTATATAATATATATATTTACATCATATAAAGATATAAAATATTATGTATAAATATAGAAATAAAATATGCGAATTTATTTGGAAAAGACAATTTCAAAGTCAGGATTTATTTAAAAGTAATAATTAAAATTTATCGTCGTTTTAATTAATTTATGTTACAAATATTTGATTATAATTCTCAATAATCTATTTTTTCTTCAAATAAAATGTTTCAAAAGAATTGTTTTCCTTAAATATGTAAACTTTTTTTGTACAATAAAAATACAAAATGAAAATATTTATTTCGTAAGAATATTTCTTATTTTATAATTTAGGTTAAAGCTGAATTTTTTGGTCGAATGCATTTTTTTTTGGTCAGAAAATAAATAATGAAATTATGAAAAAAAAAAGGTCCTATATATATATATATAATAATAATAAAATTTAATCTAGGGGGCAGATAATTATATGTTTCATAATAAAGTATATATTTAGTATTTATTATATTAACATGTAGTATTATAATATAATTATATATAAATATATATATAAATGTAATATCTTATTAAATATATAATATATATATATATATGACTAAATTATTTATCACTTATTATATATATTAGTACTTACTATAATATTATTATAATATATGTACCCCCTAAAATATATATAACTATATAATATATATATATATATATATTTAATTATATATATATATATATATATAATATATATAATATATATATTATATATAATATACATATATTATAAAATATATTTAAGACAAAACTAATAATATATAAGTTGATATAAATATAAAAAATATATATAATAATAATGAATAACTTTTTTTAACTATACTAATATATATTATAGAGATATTTATATATATAATTATATTTATATATGTTATTATGTATTATTATTTATAATATATTAAACGGTTCAGCGGTGGGGATCAGATAGAGTAAAAAATATGCTTCGTTAATAGCGAATCCTTCAACTCAAAAGTTACTTCGATATTCTATATTTAGAAACTCAATTATAATTGGGTCGCATGATCAAGTTTAGATTTAGTGAGATGGTCATACCGATAAGATGCTTACTGCACGAGTTATCAGGTTTGAAGGGATGTAATTAATACCATAGGATCATTTCTAATTTGTTTAATATACTCAATGAAATATAATAGCTTTGCCTGTAGTGCGCTACAGTCTTTTTTGCTTTGCCTATAACTAAGCATTGAAACGATTAAAATTTAATTTATATGAAAAAAAAAACAGATAAAATCCTCTTTAAATATCTGTAAATGTTATGTGCTTGATCAAATATAATACTTTTGTTACATCGGAGTTAGTTAGTAGCATGCCAGGTGATGGTTGAGGCCGGCTCACGCACAGAATAATCTGAAATGAGTTTGGATTAGTTTAAAGTTATCAGACTATTAGCAAAATCAGAAATTTGTGGTATAATATATTTAAACACGTGGTGTGAGACAGGGGATGAAGATGTGAGAACTAACTAGTAGACTGAAGAGACATAAAAGACTAGTTCTAATAAAGTTTTATCATTTAATTCTAATCAGTATACTGGGAGATGTGCTGGTTTGTTAGTTACTTGAACGCGCTCACCAGACATAATCACAGAGATGCGGTACTGCACGCGCATAGTGTATTATATTATTTGATTCTACATTATTACTATAAGATAGTATTTCTATTCAGTAAATAGTTAGTCACGAAACGTAGTATACACGACTCTCTACTGCACTGTATCGGTTAGGTCTGAGTAATATATATTATTAATATCTCTCATTTGATTATAGGGTTATTTACTCTAGTTATTAAATAATTAATAAAAAGCATAAATTATATAATTGTATAATTAAATGTTAATCATATTGTTGATATTTATTTATAATCATGAGTAACACAATATTATAGGGAGCATCCTATGTGTGTTTTCTTCCACTATTTGATCTCTAATTTCATATATATTTCTTTTATCTTTATCTATATATTCATTATCTCTTGTTAACTCTATCTCCAAGCTCTATCTACTTCTTCTCTTTTGTTTCTCGCTTCTTTAGCTGAGAGTTCGACGATGTTATTCTCAATATTCTTTATACATATAAATGTTAATAAATGAAATATTTGACTTAAATTGTAAAAAAAGATACGTTCATAAAAAACGTAATTACTACATCTTGAAATCAAAGGGTGATAAAATAGCTTACACAAAAATGTAAACAATTATTTTTTTTTCACATAAATGAAATATCTCGAAAAGTTCTCCTCTTTCACTGTTACTACGCGTGGAATATGATGTAAAGATTGGATATTGAGAGACTATTTATAATAGCTTTTCAACGTTTTATAATTACAATAATTATATAATATTATTTATATTAAAAATAATATTAGGGTTCGATGTTCTGGGTGGTGTGTGAAATGTGAAGGGGCGGGAGGACGTTTCCTTTCTCGTTGGGGAATGGGCGGAGGAACGGAAACTTAAATCCAAAGAGCGGGCGAGTTATGGCGGGAACCAGGACGTGGAGAGGATGGGCTATCCTATCCTAGTCGTATCCCGCGCAGAGAGGACGTAAGAGAACCCCCGACGTTCCTTTGCATTATTTGACGGTTGTGTCCATGATAAGTATTTTAAAATAATAATTATAGATCAATGGATGAGTTCGTAAACGTAATGGTCTTATAAATTTGAGATCTCAGACTGTTCGGACTTACACTTATAAATGATGTTAGATCATAATACTGAAGAAATAATGTTTAAAAAAAAAAAAGAAAAAATCAAAACTGACGGAGACGTATCTGGGTAACAGTTACCATATATATATATATAATTATTAATCTAATATATATATTTATTATAATATTAATATATTATATATATTAATATTATTATATATATATATATTATATATATATATTATATATATAATATATATATATTATTATATATTTATATATTATATATATAGTATATATATATATATTATTTAATATTATATCTATTAATTATATATAATATTATACTAGATGAGAGAGGTAGGAGAAAGTAGAGAGATGAAGAGAAGATAGAGAGAGAGAGAAGAGAGAGAGAGAGAAGTAGAGTATTTAGGAAAGAGAGAGAGATGAAAAGAGAGAATGCTCATATCAATATATATTAAGTAGTGAATTGTTTTCAACTTAACGAGCTCGTCATTTAGAAAGTTTTTCGTCTACATTTAACTTCTCATCTACAGTTCATGCTTTCTAACTATATGTCTAAAAATGTATGCATATTACTATCTTATAACGTGAGCCGAGCTAATGTATAACATAGGCAAGAACGGTGAGACTTATTTGATAGATACGTCAATGATGCTCATAGATATTATCACCTCTGGAATTTGGAAGAGCTCTCAGTGTAGAAACATAATCCTTTTTCTAACACAATTTCAAACCTTTCTTCATCTCTCACAACTCTTCACCGCAATATTGAAGATATCGACTCCTCCTTAATGCATCTACCAATGGCCAAGTGATCTTAGTAAACCTCATATACCTTTTAATTTACATTTTACACACCTTAAATCAAATTGGGAAATTCAATATGAAGGATTGGAGTATAATATCGCCTTTAATATTCTCAGACCTATAAGACTCTGGAACTATATCAGTTCTTCTGTAAGTTTAGGTGACATTTTATACCTTAGATATTATTAATATATATACTATATAATATATAAATTATATAATTATAATATATTATATTAATATATATTATATATTAAATATATTTATATATTATAAATTATATATATATAATATATAATATATTATATAATATTATATAATTAATATATATATATATAGTATAGAGTATAAATATATTATTAAGTATCATATTTTAGAATAATTTAAATAATACTTAAACTTACTTATTATATTTGTATGGGAAACATTATGTCCTTCATAATGGTCGTTTTATACCGTATAATATTTCTATCCGAAGAATACGCCACATATGTGATAACGGGTTTTTTTTTCTCAGAATTATCTTAAGGAGAGACTTGTGACAGCCTGTACGAGTCTTAGCTCTTCTATAGGCCTAGCTGTATTTTTTTTTTAAATTTATTTTATCACGCTTGACGTTTTATTAATTTAAATCAGTGTGCTAAAGCAGTTCTTTCTATTTATGAAGAGAGAACTGATAGTCTTTGCATTTAGACACTATTCAAAATCTACACTTACTCCCATAATCAGCGGTGGCACGATGGGGGGTGAGTTTTTCGTCACCCTCACTTTGTACTTTCCAGTGTATCGGTGCAGCCTTATACCGCTATAAACACTGTCTACATAAACTCATTAACCCTTTAAAAAAATATGCTCTGTTATCTAGGAGAACTTTATGTTGGAAATCTCTTCGTGACATAGTATTCTAACTTGATAGTACAATTTATGCCATGCAACACATGGTCAAAATCACTTGAGAAGGCGAAAACATATCTTCAGTAAGGAGACGAATGGCAACATCGCGGTTTGCGACCTGATTTTTTTGTAGATAGTGTTTTATTTTTCACATTTATCTATCTCAATTTGTTAAATTTGAAACAAAATAATTTTTAACTTAAATTCTTAATTTATATAATTTATTTATTTTTAATTTTTTAATTTATATAAATACAGCTCTAATCCACTTTTTAATGAAATAAATTATAGGACACAGACATGTTAACATCTAAAATGTCCTACAAATACTGTTGACTTGCATTCGCTATATACATTAACACTGTATGGGTTGCATAGTTTCGGAAGATATTTCGATTCATGACATTTTATCTAACTTCTTTTAAGAGTATGCCCATAATTTTATAATAATAATCATAACTACACCATGCAATATCATTTCGTATAAATATTCTAAAACAGTAAAGAGACAGCAACGTAATGTCTCATAATATTACATGAAATTACATTATCATTATCATTCGTATTAATTTCTATTACGAGAATATTAATTATATATGATGGCTATGGGTATATGACATAGCCGCTTCATTTATAGACTAGTTTACCTTGTTATATTAAATCTGACCGTCATTTCGATCAGCACCAGGGACGCAAAGATAATTATTTTATCACTATATATTGAGCTTCAGCTATAGTGGAGCGAGATATTTATAACTAAAATGAATATTCATATTGAGAATAATATAATAGTCTATTAATCCTTATGTGGTTGATGTAACATCTCATTGTATTTAATTTTATATCGCGGATAAAAAAAATAGCTCTGTATTTATACATTTTTATGAAACATGGTATCTATTAAGTAAAATTTGAGATGGGTACATGTTATACTATATTTATAATTCAAATTATTTATAGAGACTAAAATAATAATGTAAGTGTAGTTATGCATTGCACAATATTACCATCCATCTTATAATATCTTATAATGTGGAACCTCAACTTACCCGATTGACGGGTTCACTTTCAGCTTTAGGCTCACTAATATTATAATATATATTATATATATTGTAATATATTGAGGTTGGGTTGAGTCGATGTCTTATCTTAGGAATCATTTAGATATTTATTTCACTTTGAACTTTATTAGTACAAGCACCTAATTATTACGAAGAAGTTCAATTATTATTATTATTATTATTGATTATTATTAATTAATTTAATTATATTAATTATTAATTATATTTTTAATTATTTATTTATTATTATTATTTATTATATTAAAACACTAAAAGAATAAAGTATTACTACGATAGAATAATTACGAAAAACTAAAATAGATCATCATAAGAAAATCTAGATAAACATATAATTGGAATAAGCGTAATGAATTTGTTATAGAAATATGAGTATAATAAATAAAAATTTTATATATCTTTTATATTTTTTAAATTTTTTATTTATATATTCCAAATAATAAATAAGTGAGTATACAATAAGATAACTAATAATTAATATATAATAGTGATCACAGAATCTTCTGTACTGCAGAATAAAGGATTTATATTTTATTTTTTTTTAAACTTATAATAATAAGAAAATATACTACCAGGTGATTAAAACCGCATAATGATAAATGCACTATAGAGTCGAGTAGGCTCATCAGCCTCTACTGGAGGCATAAGACGTAGCTAGGTATTTGGAACTATTCCCTCCGGGAGGGTTCCGAGTAATAACCCCCGTACTCTTTGTAATTGAGGTGATCTAGCGGGGTTCCCTCCGCCCTATACCCTCATACGATGGGTATGGAAAAACGTCACTCATCACCTATCATGATCCACCGTCGGCTCGAGCTACCTAATAATAAAATATTTTATATATACGCTATATATGTAGGATAGCGGGAATAAGTGGAAGTGAGAGTGAATTGGAGTACGTCAAACGGAGGGAAACCAAAGTTTATTAGTTATAGCTGAAGAGAAAGAGAAAAAGGGTAGGATTGTTTTTTAATGAGTTATTTTTGGCTCTCGCCTGGTGTAGGTGACTCAGTACGTAGGTGGAGGAGGTGGGTGATGGCAAGATGATGCACGGCTGGGAGGCCATAGTGAAATGTAGAGGCGTTTTCGTATTGTACCCGTATACAACATAAATGTACTCCGAGATATCAATGCAGGGTCTTCCTGATTATAAGGCGGCGATACAAATAGTGTAGAGTTTAATATATTATAATTAATTACTTTATAATCTTATATATTATTAATTTAATTCATTGAATTATATATATATATTATTATTATTATATTTATTAATATTGTACTAAAATATATTGTTAATATATTAATATATTTGGAAATAATATATCTTCTTTGTATTATCTTAAAATCAATTAAAGCGAATTATTATATTTAATAAATCAAATTGGCATACGCAAAAAAGCAATATAATGCTCACACTAATTCTTAGCTTAAATCATATATAAACAATTTAACTTAAAGCAATAGTAGGTATGGTCAGAATTCTAAAAAATAAGTAGTAACCAAAAATATATACAATTATATATGCCTATTGATTATAACTTAGAGAAAATTGTACGTTAGTTGATAGACCTATAGCGTCACATATAACCTGTAGCGTATTATCTACTCAATAGGGTTCAGAGTATAATATAATATTTGTAATATCATGATATATTATTTATTAACTACTTACCTTTTAAAGGTAAGTATGATGCCCTATATATAATTTATATATATATATATATATATATATTATATATATTAAATAATATATAATATATTATTAATTATATAGTATATATATTATTATATAATATATATTATATATATATTAAATATTTATATATATATATATATATATAATATTATATATATTAATAATAATATGATATATATATATTTTATACATATTAATTATATAATATAATAATTATATAATATATATATATATTATAATATATATAATATATATATATAATATATATTTATATATATAATTAATATATTATAATTGTAATATAATATATATTATTTATATTAAGGGATGTGCCGAAATAGTGAAAAGCACGAGAAATATACCGAATACACCTGAATATTATCGTAGTACTAAAATATATTCGGAACTAGAAATACGAATACTTCGGCGATTTACATCATTATATCGTATATCGGCCGAATAGTTATTCAATAATTCTCACGGATCATTTTCACATAATTATTTCATGGTGACTAAATATAAAATAGATAACCGTACACTGGTATCTAAACTCACAATATAAATAAAGGTAAATTTTGGATGATGAGATCTTAATTGTATAGCAGATTATAATATGATAAGTAATTCGGAGGTATGCGATTATCAATATATATATATATTCTCTAAAGTAGAATTTTGCTATAGTAAAATTAATACTACCGTTTTTATCAGTGCAATCAATATGGACATTATTCTATTTTTGCAATAATTTCTAAGTAGAAATGTAACATATTCATATTATAGTGCGCACTCTAGTACGGCTTGAGTATATGAACGTATTAACCCTTTACCAATATAATTATACGTGAAGCATAGTTACTGCGGTCTATATCAGGAAGCATGTGGATATACTTCTAGTAACTGATTCATGTTAATTAGATGCCATATCATGGATGCTTATCTATTAATAACCATTGAAATACCAGATTTTCGTTGGATGGGATGATCCGTCATATGAGAGTTGTTAATAGCACTAGGGTATGTGAAATCTGTGTACATCAGATCTTCGCAACATGACACAGGTAGGTGTATATCTCACACGAGAAGAACAGAGTGTAATTTTGTTCTGTATATCTTCAACATTATTATTGGTCTTGAGTGTAGACAGTTTGAACATATTCTAAATAATTGCGATCTTAAATCATGGCAACTTTTTAAGGACAACTACAAAGAGTTATTAAATTATATTAGAATCACGAGTGGATACAACGGGGAACAAGGCTGGACACAATGCTCGCATGTTCGGCGTGTCGACTCGCGCAATTGGTTTGGCGTAAATAACTGCTCTGTTGAAATCTCTCAGACACTGTGATTAAGGTGGGGTGGGACCGTCGATATGCTCAGTTTGTCCAGTAGCATCGGAAGTTATTCGTCAGTATCGCACTCGACACAGAGCTGGGCTGGAGTTCAGAGTTTTTGAACACTTCAGAGCTCAAGAGTAGTACGGTCGAGTGAATGCTTGTTTTACTTTTATCTCCTACAGCAGTTAGGATATTGTGCTTTCGTTACAGTATAGTGAGTATAAATTACGTATATATATGGATAGAGATGAGGAGTCTTTAGCAATAAAATCAATGAGACATAGTTTTGGGAAGACTACAATATATACAGGTACTATATTATAGGATGTAATATAATTACGTTGCATCTCACATAATGAGGTAAAATTTTGCTGTACGGTTCAGTATATATATACAAATAGTCAGGATTTTACAACACATATCACCTGCTTTCCCTAAGTTACTATATTGGGATCATGAGCCAAGTATAGCGGAGAGCTCATAACATTGGATGCACATAGACGATGGATAATGATAGAGGTGAATAGCTGTTCAATCCTCTTAAGATCAGGGAGAACTACTTGCACATGTCTACGTCAATAGTTGAGAGGTGACTTAACTGATCTCTGTGTAAAGTGTTGGAGAGACTCATTCATGAATTAGTTAAGATCATTATTCTAAGAATGTAGTGACCCGGAAGTTTATCACTCGTTAATTCATAAATACATAAACAATTTATATTAGTAATATTTAGGTTTAGGTGAACAAGAAACACTAGTTTGTGCCGATCTCTCTGATCGCATGAGAGCATCAGATTGAAGTTAAATTTTATGCTTTGATAGTTGAACTAACGTATTGACTGGGCTCGAGGACGCCGTGTTAGAGGATCGACGTAAGATAAGTTGTAGAGGAGAATTGTTGAAAGGTCCTAATTCAAAGCGTATTAGCTACAATTTCTGTATACTCATATCACGCTTGCGCGTGAAGATTTCACTAGACGTAAGTGCCTCCAGTCTTCTGCCTCAACTACCAATTGCATAGTTGGTCTAAGATACGTGGTAACAGAGCGGTAGTTTGTCTTTTCTCGTGTGCTTAAACAAGTTATCGAGAAGATATTATTAATGGAGTGCAAGAGTTTAGAGTCGGCCTTTACTGCTACACGCGATTTGTGAGGGGGCAGTTCTAATAACTACCATTAAGGTGATATAGAAGTTGCTAGTGGCAATGAACTGAAAAGAGTAGGAGGCACCCTTTAAACATGATGCATATTACTAAGTACTAGAAATGATTATCTACAGAGGAGGCATACTCTAGGGTTACGAGTGTGAGTTTAGAGATTAATAGATTCAGGAGGTGGGACATAACACAACAATCTCAGGTCACGACTAGGGCGAAGCATAGTGAGTCGAGAATTAAACCCGATGTGAAATTCGGATACCTGTATAAGAGAAATTGTTGAATACCAGTGAGAGATAGGTGGAGACTGATCAGTATGATCTGGAGACCGAATATATTCGATATTGCGGAAGTTACGGAGAAGTGATGGATAATAGTTGAATATCTGTGTATGTTGAGGTAAAAACTTTGAGAACACTTTTTCGTACTTGAAAGGATATAAACGTTTAACTATACATTCTGTATGGTTTTGATGTTGAGACTCATATCGTGCGTTCTATGGCTGATATCTTTGAACGCTTATCCATTGTTTGTTTTACCATGTATTACTAAGTAAAATTTAATAAGTTAATATGATATTGTGAGACGCATATATAATTAGTCTACACTTGGTTCGAGACTATAATATTTCATATCCTAGCTGCTGTGTGTATTTCACTAAATATTTATACTATCAATATATTAGGATTTGAAAAAATAGTTGAATATAATATGATTGATAACGTGTAACTATTTTTATTATGAAGTGACTAGTTAAATTATAAATTACGGGAAAAGGTTATACCCTATAATAGGTAATTTACGTCGATTGTGTGTTTATTTATTTTCGATGTTTATATAAATAAGGTTAATGATATTAGAATGTCAAGTTTATCAAAGCTTTAATCATAAATATAATTTATATTTTTGAAGTAATCACCTGGATTTGGTGTAACTGTTGAAGGATTATTTATCGTCTTCCTATGTAATTAATTTAAATATGATAAATAAATAAGTTATTGAACTTACACTATGAAACCAGCATTATGTCTTATGTCATTTATTGCGTTATTTATTTATTTAAAGTCAATATTATTTCATATAATTATAATTAAAGTCTGGACACTAATAATTTGCGATAACACGAAATCACATTTCTATGAATCATAGAAGTGATAACACAGAGTCATATTGAGAAGAGTGTAATCGATCTTTGGATGCGATTTTTATATATATGTTATAAGAAATTAACATTAATGATAAATAATACGAGTTGAAAATAGTTGAGACACGTGTCGTATTGATATGTGCACGTCTGCATGCTTAAGAGGAGTCGTGTTGTATGAGAAGAGCTCTACACCTAGTGCATATTTACATTCAGTTGCTAGATATTTCACTCTCTAGTCTAGATTGTGTTTATTATTTAGTAGGCAATGTTTTTATAAAGTAAATACAAAGTATAAATACTTTTTTATTATTAGAGAGGCAATTCTGTATATATAAATTGTATTAAAAATATTTATTAAGTGGGACCGATGTAAAGGCCATGCTCAGGTTGTAATCATATTTTATATAGATAATTAATATCTTATTTATTATTACCATTTTGACCTTTTTATTGAGGGGAAGGGAAGGAGAGGAAGGGGGAGGAGGTAAGAGGTGATATAGGTTGGAATATTAGGTATTAGAATACATCGCGATATTCGTGTGCAGTGTTTCATGAGAGCTCTTATCTAATTTCTTTGTGGAGTTTATTTAACGATATCTTAATTATTGTTTCCTTTCTCCTGCTGATAGTGGTGTATTGGATGAGTCGGGGCTGGTAAGGCACCTTAGGTATTGGGAAGTACCGAGAGGATGGGGTGTGAAAGTGCTCTCACATGAGCTCTAGTATCTATTGCTGTTTTCAGTATATATTCATTAATATTCGCAGAGTGTATGCGAACACGAATGCGCGAGAGAGAGTGGGATAATGGGACAGATGTGGGTGTTATTGCATAGAGGTCAGAAGTGTGTGAAGAGACGAGCATATCGAAGGTATGAGGATAGTGGGGATAAGTATTTCTGATGATAGATAAAGGGTTGATGATGTGTTGGGCCTGTATATCTAGATATATGGACGTTAACGTTAATATGAAGAGTAGAAGTCAGAGGAATGGGGGAGCTCTCTTTGTGAGATATTTACAGTCGCGCTATTCATATCAGGGGTGACGAGAGAAGTGAGGGCGAGGGAAGGGCGTTCTGTTCTGCGATAAGATCGATTACTTTGATGTCGCAGGAATAGAGAGTGGATAAGGTAGCAGGTTTGTGTATATTCCAGATGGTATACTTCGTGTATAAGTAGTGTGATGAGGTGGAAAAGCCTTTCCAGCGTAAATCTGCGGGCCAAACCCTAGCGTGAGAGAGTTATCACTATATGATGCAATAGAAGGCTACCCGAGTGAATGAGCGAAGGAGGAGGAGAGAGAAGAAGAGCTCTTGAGTGAGTAGAACTCTGCATTTTGATGTCTATGTGGGCGCAAACGACATATGTTTTTTTTAACCGGGCTAAATGGTATACAATAAATGTTGGATATCCTTAGACTTTGAGGGTAGAGTTATGATAATGCAGGAGTGGCGAAGGGAGGGGTGGGAGATAAGTAAAGGAGGCCATTATGGGGTCATTGAGGCGAGCAAGGAAGGTATTCAAACTTTCGGAGTATAAGATACGTGTATTTATGTATTGTTTTTGGGACGAAAGAGAGACCGTATTAGCTATAGGCGGAAATTATTACTTCGCGTTACCATAAGAGCATGCTGTATAACTCTATATATGTAATATTAGCCTTAAAATTTAATGTTTAAATGCTATGGAGGGGATACTTGGGGCCGATGTAATCATGGATGCACGTTTGTATATATCGTGGGGGTAGGCAGATTGACCTTAGATAAGTAGATGGTTGGTATAATAAAATGGATAGGAGTTACTACGATGTAGACGAGGAGAAATTCTAGTACATCGATTAATTCCTTTGAGAGGTGGGCGGGAGTGGGGATAATCTCAGGATCATGTGTATACCTGGTGGGTTGCTAGCAGCGAGTGGTGGGGCGCAGTAAGAGATCTTTTACTGAGAGGTATATGTGAGAAAGGTACGATGTATATATCGGCAGAGTTAAGTCGCAGGTGTATAAGTGGAAAATATGGAGGAGACAGTGGTGTACATGACAGGGAGTTATTAGGAGAGTGTAGTGTGAGGTATATGGCGTCTGAAAGGTGCGGTGAGGAGGATTGGGATCGGTATAGTGGTAGAGAGGTATTAAAGAGGCGTATGGTGACATGAGCAGAAGGGGTTGATGATTGGATGGGTAAAAAGGGGAGGTGGGTCGCAGGATCGTTCGAATGAAGTAGCAGGAAAGTGGTTAAGGAAGATGTAGGAGATGACTAATGATTAGATGCAGCAGGTTGTTTTTCAGATGAGGATATTGCATCGGTGAGGAGGGATATTGAACATAAGATGGGAGACTATGTGTGAATGATAGAGTGGAGGTAGTAGAGAAACGTCGTGGGAGAATAGTAGAGGGTTAGAGTGGAAGCACAGAGAGTCGGCTTCGCTGTGGATACGAGAGAAGACAAAGGATAGGCATACATGGTATGATATGAGGTGAGCCGCGAGAGATATAATTCAATTGATATACAGGGAGTACAGTATTGTTCTGATATAGAGAGAGTTATTAAAATATGGAAGAATTATAGGTGAGGGGTGGCCGCCGAGATGAGATTTAAGGCGGAGCACGGATGTCACGAATGTGAGGTAGCGAGGAGAGCGATAGCGGTCGAATGTATATGGGATGTAGGGGGGATGTATTTGAGGGTGGTACTCTTTATAGTTTGATATGGTAGTGTATGAGGGTATATGGGGTATATGACTATGACAGGATGTGTGGATATGGGGAAATGAAATGTGGGAGTGTAGCGGGCTGGGAGGATTGATAAGTACCGAGATATTGTAGGAAATTATTAGTGTGCCGTTTTAATAAGGAATAAATGATGGAAGTACTCACGTACGTTCGGGATGGAGTTGAGAATGGCATGCCGCAAGAGGGCACGCGTATATAGGTTGCAGGGAGAGAGGCTTTGCATAGGCGGGATATAATTTCGAGTGGTACTGCGTAGAGAGGAGTGTAGTGAGGGTTATACTATACACAGCGATGAGGCATCGTTGTTGGTGGTTTCGCCCTGATCTATACTATAGTGGAAGGGATAGGATAGGATTAGTGGAATATTTACGAGTCGACATGGAGGTATGCGTTTATGAGTTGTATGATCTCATATTTTAATAAGTGTGGGTAGCCGAAAGCTCTGACGCTACGAAAAGATATGAGCTGAGATAATTCTAGTATGTATCGGAAGAGTAGTATTATACCGATCAGTTAAAGACGGAGGGGGAGAATATATGGAGGGATAGATGACGGTAGACGTGATAGGGATAATCTGAGGTAAGTACAAGAGTATAAGGGAAGGAGGGTTGTAATGTAGAGACACCGACAAATAAGGTACGCCTGATTTTATAATATACGACAAAACATATATCAAAGATAATCTGTAATATGATTCTAGTTTAGTGTCTGGTAAGTTATAACATATAGTGATAATCATTATGAACAATAAACAGATATATACATGTCCATAATTAAGTATGTATGAGATGAGGAGTGATAATGTGCGACAGAGTGTGATGCACTACTCTTGAAAGATAGATAACTCGACCTTAATTATTAGCCATTCATGTAATTGGAATTTGGTGTAAAGAGAAAGTCTCAGCTAATATATACTAGAGGGTGTGTTGTTATGAGGTAAGACATGTTTACATATAATATTACCATGCGGGGCTGAGAAAATAAGTTTGGAAGGGTAGGTTGGAAAGGTACAAGATGGGCGTGGGACGGGTAATTAAAGGTAAAAGGGGATGAGCAGGAATTGATGTTAGGGCTACACATTTGGACCTCTTTTTGTCCATGCCAGGTGGAATGAGTCTCAGAGGCCTCGTAACTTTGTCGCGCTCGTCTTAAACTAGGGACGATGAAGCGTGTAAGAGTGAGGAATGCTTAGAGTTATGATAGTGGGATCTTGGATTCGAAGTGGAGAGGTTGTTGCTAAGATACGCTCGATTGTTATGGAGCATAAGCTTTAATAGGTATAGAGTGTGATGATATGAGTGCGTAGCATAGTTTTTAGAGAGGCACGAAGGAAATATGATGGTTTGAAATAGAGTACTAATCGAGCGAGGCCGCGGAAGGTGTAAGGTGTATCGCTAAGTGCAATATATGTAAGAATGTGGAGCTAATGGATGAAACAAGATTGTGGAAGTTGATATCAATGTGAATATATCATGTCTTAGGACCCAGAGTATTGATATACTTGTTCCTCTTTATGGAGTGGCAGAAAGTAAAATCTGACGCAATGACAGGTAAGATCCTGAAGCGAGACAATAACATTAATAGAAAAGAGGGAGGATTAGTACTCGCAAATATGTAGCAGGGTTTTTATGTAAAAACTCCTAGAGTAGATATGTGGTAGAGACAATAAGTGGGAACGTCGTGATAAATATATATGCGCGGATTATATATATTGGAAGAAATTAGAGAATAAGTTTGATAGAGCACTCTTTCTATGATAAGTCAATTCATATTAAGAGACGGACGCGCATACATGTGCGAGACATGACGGTAGAGATAAGGAGTAGATATGTAAAAAAAACTTACATTACAAAACAAATTAATTCGCTAACGATGTGCAAAGAGAGCTGTATGTAAGGGACTAGATTGGTTGTACTTATAACGCTCAATATGGTTTTATGACGCATTATGAAATATGAAAAAATGAAGACTTTTAGTTTTGACCTCTCTACATTTATGAATTAGAGTATATGTATGGAGATTGGCAAAAATCTATAGTGTTTATACGGTGGAAGAGGGTATAGAAAACTGGAGGTGGTAGCAAATTGATCTTCTTAAATGTATATAGTATATATATGGGTAACGATAGTTATTCAGGCAGAGCGGAGAATGCGTATCATACTGGAACTGTTTCTTCAGATTTTAATGCTTCTCTCTTCTCGTGACCAGCTATTATGTTAAAACTACTCTCATATTTTGCGATATTTATCACAAATTTCTAGATACGATATTATCATCATAAGCCATAAGAGACTAAAATATATGGTAAAATGGACGATATGGGCCGTGATAAGAGTACTTTTACCTACTCATAAACAATATGTTTCCTCAGAAAGATAGTACGCATATGAGTCAATATTGATTTATGTATACATAGTCTAGTATATTAGTATCCAGCAAATAACTTTATCAGAGCTTTCTAGATCTTCAGTTCATGTTATTTCTGGGACGCACTGATAATTTATATTAGTATTTTTCACTAATGTTAAGGATATTGTGATGTGTCTATATGATGCACTCCAGAGCTTCTCCAGTGATAAGAAGTATGAGCGACAGTTATATTTTATAGTAAAACGAGCTCATCATTTGATTGGTGTTCGCATCTCCTGAAATGAACTGCTGGTTTCTGTTTCACGAGAGTGCGAATAATTATTCATGATTAAACTGAAACACTCTTAATTACGAGGACTCAAAAAGTGCTAATCGCATAAGAGGAGGCTAGATCTGGCACCGCATCGCACAGGACTGCTATCGTGCACAGCTATCTCACGAAATTATATTGTTCTGATCGCAAAGAGTTCATGATATGTATTTCAATAGATGATGTGGTAGGCACGAGAGATATACATGTGTAGAGCATGACAGTCCGGAGAAGTGTTGTATATGTTAAATGTATTGGGAGGCCTGGAAAGGTTTTTGGGATCGTCGTGCAATTGACACTAAGCTGAGCAGATGTATAATGTAGAGTAGTTATAACTGATAGGTATTATAGGAGGATGAGTTCGCGCACGAAGTTCAGTGTATACCTATAGAAGAGGAGGAGATGTGTTAACAATTCGTGTTGTTGAGTCGGAGGTTGATGTCAAGGATATGTGAATGGTGAACTCGGACGCATTCGGTACTGTTAATATATTATAAATATGAGATTTATGTCGCACACACACAATTTAGATATATATAATACTTTACAATTCTTAGCTATCACTATCGCGAAGAGAGTAGCATGTGAAATGAATGGTATACTAGAGTAATTACTTAATAAGGTATAGAGCACAGCGTAGAGATGTGCATGGCAGAGAGAGAGATACGAGTGGGAGTATGTCAGATTGGCCAGGTGCTGGTAATATGGTGTCGAGAATGTTAGTGAGGGGGTGTGATATGAATTAGGGCAGAATGGCTATGATTTAAAATGCTAACCAACTATCCATCTGCTCAGCGTAGAAACAAAAGTTAAGTTGATATAATAGTAGTATATGAAAATAAAATTAACTTATAATAATTAATATTATATAATTAAATAAATAATTTATGTTATTCAATATATCTCTATTATATAGCGAACTTTTGAATTACCGATGCCTGTAGATTTGAAACACAATTTTAATAAGGAAAATATTTTAAATGAGGGATGAAACTTAAAAGTATCTAATTATATATTATATAATTATAATATATATATATTATATTATTATATTCTTATTATCGTATATATATTTCATTATATAATAATAACTTAATTTTAGTTATATACTTATAAGTTAATAATTACTTAGTTAATATGCATATAATAGTCCGAGTAAGGCATCTTTTTAAAGGTTAATTTATATATCATATATTTTACTCCTACTACTTTTATTAATATTAAATAATAAAGAAGAAAGTGTTATTGTATAATTTATATAATGAATTGGTTAATTATATGAGTTTATCATATTCACTTTCTTTCTCCTAATACAATACCAAAGTAATAATATTGGATAAAACCTTATTCTAATATTAATCATCAGCATAATATTTAAAGTATAAACATATACTTTGCCAGAACGTAATTTTTATATATTTATTATATAGCAACTAATCTCTACACTATACTTCAATTTATATGACATCAATATACACTAACTTATAAAACTACGCTTATATATAATAATATATATATATTAATATAAATATTAATATTAATAAATATATTTAGTAGTTTATTCTATCTGATTACATTATAAGGCTAGTAATATAATTCTAATATTAAGCAGAAGGCCAGCGACATTTGAAAATTGAAAAATTAAATGAGATCAAATCATGTTTATATAATATAAAAATGTATATACAAAATAGTTATCTACTTTATTTAACTTAAGTATTGAGGAATATTTACAGGCACAAGGGGATTTATCCCTATATTTATTTCTCGAATTACCCCCTTAATACCATGACTTTAACTCTCAATTTTATCATAATCAATACATCTTCATCTTATATACATTAAGTGAATATACATAATACATAAAGTAATTATTATAAAAACTCATATTATAAACGATTTATAATAAAAATTTAACTTATATATATATATATTATAATATAATAATATATAAATATATATATATATATATTAAATTTATATTATATATATATATAACTATAATATATAATAATATATAAATATAATATATTAATATTAATAATATTTATATTAATATATTATTATAATATATATATATATTTAAATATTATTACTATATATATTAATTATTATATATTAATTATAATATATATTTATATATATATATTATTAAATATAATATTATATAGTATAAATATATTATAAAATCTATATATATATATTATAATATATTATATATTAAATAATAATATATATATTAATTATTATTACTAATAGGCGACTCTCTGAACTCAGTGCTAACTCGTTGCTCAGCACGAAATAGAAACACGATCTATTTTTTGCAATTTGTAAATAATTTTTAATATTTTAAATTGGGTGGTACGACACTTTATTTGTGTAACTAAAACTTGACAGTTTTTAAGATAAAATGATATGACAAAATTTGAAACAATAAAATGAGGAGAATAGCTATATTTATTAATAACGCTTTTTAAACACATTTAAAATAGCACAATCGTGCCCAATAGCAATTAGCGGATATACTTATCTGATGAATTTATAGTATTAGGTCATTTGTGTATATATCTATTGTATTAAAAATATAGGGTAACTACGTTTATAATAATATTTATCGTAAACAATAAATATTTACAAAGAAATCTTTATTTGAAAAATATCTTCAGTTGTAAACTACTATTTATTAATGTTAAATACAAATGATAACTAAAATATTAATTAATAAGTTAAATCGTGATTTAACCTCGAAAATCAGATTATTAAATATATAAAAAATATATTTGAATGGGACCAGATATTTTTAGGGATTGAATATATGCAAGTTTTTGGCCAGGGAGTTGGAATGTATAATTGTAATAATTAGCATAGCTGCTGTTCAATCTAAGAGAAGGCAGTAATTTCTTTATCTCCCATTATATGTTCTTTCTTATATATATATTCAATAACTTCTAATTATAATAATATATATGCAGATTAATTAAATGCAAAATATATTTAATTAAATAGTCAATCTAAATAATAATAAAGAACGGTGAAGTATAAGGTAACATTTGGGAGTCTACTGTGGATTATATGCACATATAATTGACGGGAGCTATTGTATGTTATTATAATCTGTCTAATTCGATCCGAAAGATATGTTATGATGTGAGAATAATTAAATGATATTACAAGTTGTATTATAGCATCGGGTATATAATTGTTCCTCATTCGCAATCAGTGCGGGTAAGGTTCATAATTCACAGAGATAGGCAGTAACTTCTTTCATATCTCCCATATATTATATATATTTTGTTATCTGTATCTTATTATTACTTTATATATAAATTATAATAATAATTATTATCTATATTATACTATATTATATATATTAAAATTAGAATTATAAATGATTTATAATATTTTTTTATTTAAATCTTTTCTATTGTAGATTTAACGATTTATTTATTAATAATATTTCAGTTATATTTTTCTTTATATGTTATTATTCGTATATTTATTTTTATAAGTAAATATTATTTATTTATTTTTTTTTTTTTAATTAAAATTTTTTTTTATACCGAAATATATTATTTTATCTATGTATATATAGTATTTAATAATTATTCATTATAAAATAGTATTTATAAACAATTTAGAATATGTTATTAAAATTCACAGATAGAACGATCTTCGTATATTGCTGGTGCACCCTCTAATCTATTTTATTATGTTATAAAAGAAGATTTATTTTAACAGAGCCTATTCTTCCTCTTTTTTTATTCAATTTTGCATTATGGCTTTTATATTTAATTATGTTAATAAATTTCATTTTATATTTATCACTACGCAAAAATATAGTATTATACGAGAACATTATGAAATATGCAAAAATATGATGATTTCTATCGTGCTGGCAGGTAGCAATCAGTGTTCAAGAATCGCTCTGATATAATATTTAATATATATATAATATATATAATTATATATATATATTATTATTAATTATATATTATATATAATAATATATATTTATATATATAATTAATTTAATATAATATATATAATATATTTTATATAATATATAATATAATTATATTATATATATTAATATATACTATTGTATAATATATATAATATATATATATATTATAATATATATAATATATATATATATATAATAATATATTAATATATATATATATATAATAATAATATATATTATATATATATATATTATATATATATAATATATTTAAATTAATAATAATATATATAATTATATTATATATATATATTATATTCATATATATTTTTATATTCTATATTATTAATATTATAATTAATATAATATATGTAAGAGAAAGTTTGAATATGACTGATAGTCGGAGCAAGTAGATGGGAGAGGGGGAGAAATTCGATAAAAAGTATGGGGATATCTCTTAGTGACTGTAATATGATCCAATACATCTAAAAGAACATTGTTAATACAGTTTTATATTTTGATAAACTGATTATTGATAATCTATTAATTATTCTATATTTCAAATTGTAGCAGGAGTCGCCTCTGAGATATATAATATTATAATTATAATGATTAATAATATATTTACTGATAATAAATATAATATTATATATATATTATATAATTAATATTTAATTATATATATATATATATTTATATATATATAATATATAAATAATTCTATAATTTATATATAGTTGTACATTTATGTTTATATATAATTATAATATTTCTTATATTATATATAATAATAGTGATATTCATGATTATTATTATAACAAATAAAATTTTTCTGTGAAATAGTATTATATATATATAATAATCTATATATATAATATATATATATTATAAATAATATATAATATATAATATAATTATCATATATATATATATATATATATATATATAATAATTATAGTAATATATAATTTTTGCAAAGATGATAATTATGGATAGACAATTGATTAAATATAATTGGACATATTTTCTTATTTAAAAAATTTATTCTATGAGTAAGATCTAATTATTATACTTATTATATATTTATATATATATACGTATATATATATTTATATATTATATTATAGTATAAATATATATATTTATTAGTATCATTTAGGAATTACCAAATTATAATACTATATATTAGAATAATAATGAGAATATGATATTAAATAATAATAATATAATAATTAATATAATATATTAATATATATATATATTAAATAATATTAATTTAATAAATTTTGCATAATCTTATTATAATTTATGCAATAATTTCATTATTTATAACTCAATCTTTCGCAAAATAATATAAATATTATTATTATAATTTATATAATTGTCATATTATTTACTATTATAATTATGTAATTAATTTATCATTATTTGAAAGAGAGAGCAAATAAAAAAAGTATTATCGTAACATAATGAATTTGCAAAAATAGATCGTTTCTAATCGTGATGATGCACAGATAGCACGATGCATATAGAGTCGCTTATGATATTTATATAATATATATATTAATATTATATATATATATAATAATATATTATATATTAAATTATTATAATAATTTATATATATAAATATATATATAATATATTATATATATATTAATAATATATTATATTATTATTATATAATAATATAGTTAATAATATATAATATAATATAATTTATTATATATTAAATATATGTAAAGAGTTTGTAATATTATTGAATGAATTATGAGTTTAAAAGAATGGGGAGGGGGAGAATTCGATAAAAGTGGATTATGGGAATTAAATCCCTTGTGCTGTTAAATATGTTCAATACTTATTAAATAAAGTAAATATTGTTAAACTGTTATTTTTTTTAATATTTTGAATAACTTTATTCCCATCTATTAATTCTTCATTATTTTATCAAATGTTGCTGAAAGATTCATCATTTCTAACTTTTAAAATGAGAAATTGTTTAGTAAATTACTAATAATCAAACCATTGGTATTGGATTAATTTTTTTTAATAAGTTTATTAATTTATTCAATACTTTAATTTAATTTTTATCCTTAATTTATAATTAATTATTTCACAATATATTTCCAAATTGGGCAAATTGAATATGTATAATTAAATTTGAAGAATATAGTCCATAAATAATTCATCTATTATTGATACAACTTAATTCTAAAAATCTCACTTTATATTTATTTTTGTTCAATTTTTCAAAATCTTATTGGCCATATTAATCACTGAAAAATATATAACGGCGTTAACAAGTTTAGGTTTAAGATTTCAAAATACCTCGCAATTAAGAATTGAAAATTTCGAGTAAATTTAATTATTTTAGGTTTACATATTTATAATCATTCTAAAGTATTAAAGCAGGCTTGTTCAATTAAAATTTGATTGATAGTATATTCAATGAATATTGAAAAAAGCATTTCCAGATCTTTTTTCTTTAAAATAACGACGCAGTAATCCATTATTTAAATAAGATCTATTAATGCAGTTTGGGTAGATACTAGGGCTGGAAGCCCACCTGTGAGACCAATTAGTTTACAATTCTGAGTATGTCTCCTAGCATTGAGTGACAATAATATTTGAATTCTGTGAAAATACTGGTTGAACTGGGTAATATTCGTTTACGTGTAATTATTTAAACGTAATTGTGACTATTTTGAAATATATAAAGTCCGTCCTAAAATATATTCATGTTGTGAGGTTCCCTTGAAGCCTTATTATACGCATATATATATATTATAATATTAATAATATTAGATATTAATATATTTTATAATATATATATATATAATATATAATAAATATTATATTAAATATATAATATATATATACTTAATAATATTATATATATATATAATTATATATATATATATAATAATATATATAATATATAATTAATATTATTAATATATATATATATAATTATAATATATATATATAATATATATAATATATATTTTATATATATATTATATAATATTATTATATATATATATAAATTATATATTATAATTTATAATATATATTATATATAATAATTATTATTAGGTGATATGTTGCCGATAAATATTTACTGAGTAAAGTATATATCGGTTTTCTGTGACTAATTTATCTAGTAATATCCATATATATACCGAACTAATTCAGGTAATTTACGGTTTTTGCACGAAACTATTCGGGCCGATATATTGAGCTTTATAAAATAATCATTACGTCAATCAATATTTGTTAAACTATTTCAATTTAAAAAATTTGTGTTTTAAGATTTACCTTATTTTTCCCAAAAAAAAAAATGTATAAAAATTTTGGTAGCCAAAGGGGCGAAAATCTTTGTCACTTGTCAGATCCTATTATTAAATTTCTTTTCTTACTTTCAAATATTACTAATATAAAATAATAAAAAATTAGATTTCTGAATATTATGATTGAATCTTGACTGGATTCTAGATGCCTCTGATGTAATCCTAGAGTTTGAATGTGAAGGTAAGAGTCAGCTGAGTTAGCTATCTATTTAATTAATACATGTATTATTAATTACATCAATTATTATTATTATCATGTAATATAATATCATATATATTTAATTGAAGATTTTGATTAAAGAATTTATTATATATTACTTGCAGAAACTAATATATCTCATATCTATTTTTACACTACTATATCAGCAACTCACTGAGGTCAAGCTAGCTTAAAGCTTAAACTTAAGTCCAGCATAGAAATATCAAAAACATGACATAAATAATTAATATTCGTAACGTTATCTAAACCTCTGAAAGAATATAATTGACTATGTATTAAAAGAATTGTTTTTAGACAAAAGTTACTCACCTATATACCATCGTATTAACTATGCATTGAGTAAATTCACAAAGTCTAGAGAAATGGGTTGATGATATAGTTAGCACAGTGAAGAAAACCGAGGTATATTATCCGGATTCTGAGAACTCATATACACGTTGGACAATTAGCAAGTCATGAAAAACTAACGATTAATTCCAGGAGAATAGGTGCACACACAACACAGATGATACGGTCCGTTTACATTGGATTTCTGCAGACTACTGCTATTATTTTTATGATTAGAACTCATATACAGACACAATGAGATAATCGAATTAGCATGCGAGAGAGTTCGAATCTCATTATATAGTGTCGTGGAGTGATTACGAGCACTCTCTACGTAGCAAGAGATCTCAAAAGATCATGTTTAGATAAACAGATATTTTCACGAGTATTCTCGAGAGGTATATTTAACACGTTGAGTGCGTAACGCTATTTCTCACATACGAGAGCGTCCGGTTAATCTCGTAAAATCCTGAGAAGCTCCACTAATATCTACGTAGTGATTTCTAAAAGGATGTTGCGATCGAGAAAATAAGATCATAGTAAATGTAACTAATAGAAAAAATATTAAGAATATCCGAGACTACACCTTGTAGAGGATTGAGGCACATACAACATTTAGTGCGAGTATGCGCCATAGTAATTCTAATATTGAGTTTCGACCTTAATCATAACTCATCTGAGTAGAAAATATGGATGTTTATCTTACACACACTAGATTTTAGAGGATATAACATAATACTAGATTTATATAGAGAGAGAATAGTTAAAGTGAGAAAGATGAAATTAATT